>PVJL010009010.1:0-61001 GCA_004026885.1 Lyroderma lyra | reverse complement strand
GTTTGTGCAAATGTTTGGTCAGTGACCATTTTCTGCATGCCACCCAGTAAAGGCTGGAGGAGGGGCCAATGAAATGACAGAGGGGGTATGTGTGGGAGTTGGGGGGATGTCAGCTGGTGTCTTGGGTGTGAGTTTTTAACCAGTTTCCCCTTCTCCAGTTCCTCCAGCTCCTCCATCCTGCCATATCCGGGGTGTGCCCTGTGTGGGGACCAACGTGACCCTGAGCTGCCAGTCCCCGAGGAGTAAGCCCGCTGCCCTATACCAGTGGGAGCGGCCACCCCCATCTTCCCAGGTTTTCTTTGCACCAGTTTTAGGTGAGGGACTTCTGGAGAGACTGAGACTGTGGTTGGGACAGAGGAAAGATGAGAAGTACCAGAGGGAGGACGGGGGCAGAAAGGGGAGGCAATGCTGAGAAGTTCTGGGGAGGAGGAGGGTGTGGGGGGCCGGGGAGCATGGAGAAAGCCTGCCAGGTGCAAGCATGTGTTGGGTAGTTCTGCTTGCTGTACAACTATGTTACTAAAGGGGACACATGGCCTCATGGTCCAGGAGCTAGATTACTGTGTCATAACCAATTGCAAATAGAAAAGAACATACCAGAGTATACTGCACATAGTTAATTATAGTGTCATTATGTAGATTATATAGATTAAATAATTTAAAGTGTACAGCACTTAGAAGAGAGCATAGCACACAGTAAATGTTACATAAGTGTGAACTACAATCATTATTATTTTGTGATATTCATTTCAGTTATACATATATATTATGTGAGGACTAGGCCACAGGGTAAAATATATTTCTTCTTTTCAAAAAGATGCCTTGCTTTGCTTTTTCTTTTTAATACAAAAATTAAGGAGTGAGATATATAATGGATATCTGCACAACTGCCATTCAACACTACAAAAAAGTTGTATGTCAAAACATAAGTCACCTAGAATAGGCATGCCCACTATACTCTTATGCCAAAACTGTCTGCTCTGCTCTTTTGCATGTTTCTTTATGACATCACCAACTATTCACTTGTAGCTTCTAAGTCAGACCTTCACCAATGCCATGCACTAGGGCACATTTTTCTTTGACTGAAAGGGATGACTTTTTTAAACAGCTGATCACTGATCAATTTTTGGAACAACTGTGTTATCTGGATGGTTCTTGGATAAAACATATTTTGGGTTTCTGGATAAAATATATTTTACTGTATTTGTACTTTGTACCATTTTAAGCTATGCTGCCCCTGGGCTTTTCCCCAACTGCTCATGTGTCTCTACTGCCTTCTGGCTGGTTCAGTCCCATTTCATTTCCTGAAAGCCTGTGCCATGCCCTTTCCTGTGTGTGCACCATGAGCTAAATGTCAACACAATACACAGACCTGTGACTGGGGCTTCAGTGGTCTGACTCCCCCACTAGAAGGTGGGCACCCTGATGTAAGTGCTACACTGCTGTATTTCTAGGGCCCATGCAGGAGGCACTCAAAATATCTACTGGTGAATAATGAAAACATAAAGTCCTTATTTCAGACCTTCGTATTTCTAGAAACCCTGACATGAATCTGTCAACTGTGTGTGATTAAAGGGAATGGGCTAGATCTCCAAATCCTCCCCCAGATGCTGGGACTTTAGCCAAGAGTTAAGCTCCACACCTTCCCCTCTTCCTAAGGATAGTAGAATTGAAAAGATGCTCAGAGTTCTAAAGCAGGTCTTCAAACAGTATGCATATGACTCCCTTAATGACTGACCAAGGGACCTAAAACTGTAGGGATTCCTGTCATTCCAGTCTTCTATGTATTTGTGCAGCTTGGCTCCTTAATTTAAAATAACCAAAGCAATACAGGTTAGAAATATTGTTTCTTTTAAATCTAAGTGGAATATTGTCTGAGCATCAACAGTTATAGTTGATAAAACCTACAAATAAGAATTGTGGGTGGATTTTTAAGATTCAGAGTACATTATTCAATACTTTCATAAGCAAGCCTCATCTTACTCATCGCACACTAGATTTAATATTTCCTATATCCTGTTAACTTCCTGTAAACTTTCAAATGTATGAAAAAATTTTAACGTCAGCTTAAAAATGTCCTAGAGAGTTCATGGATTTCAAAACTCTTTTGGGAATACATGGCAAAAAAGTCTGAAGACCATTATTCCCAAGCTGTTCTGGCCAATACAATAGCCACTAGCACATATGGCTACTTAAAAGGAAATTAATTAAAATGAAATAAAATTAAAAAATCAGTTTCACAGTCACACTAGCCACATTTCAAGTGCTTAATAGTCACCTGTGGCTAGTGGCTACTGCGCATAACTGTTGGACAGTGCAGATAAAGAATACTCTATTATCACAGAAAGGTCTACTGAACAGCACCATCCTAGAGAACCAAGAATCTGACACTGTTTGCCCCAGCCGACTGAGGTTATAATACTTTACTCCTTGCAGTAAAGGCTCTTCCTGCTAGAATGGTGGACCATTTTTCTTGACGTCTATCTAGGTTCCTCCTACTCAGGAGTAAAGCGATGGGGGGGGGGGGGGGGCAAGAAAAAGAAACCCTGAGCTCTCCATCGAAGTCTGAGTGTGTAGCAAAAAGAATCCTTTCATAATATAAAGACTTCAATACTCTGAGTAACTTTTTACCTACCCTATTCAATGTGGTAGCCTCTAATGACATGTGGCTATTTAAAATTAAATTAATTAAAAAGAAACTCTGAAGCCTATTCATTCACAATTTCAACATGTGCTTGTTAGATCCCTAACTTGCAAAACTGAAAGCCTAAATATGTGTATGGTTGGTAGTCGAAGTCTACAGTCATGCACAGCCTGCTTACTGATGGGGATATTCTGAGAAAAGTGTTGTTAGGCAAGTTCCTCGTGAGAACATCGGAGCGAGTGCACAAACACAAACCTAGATGGTACAGCTGGCTACACATGACTACAGCCTACAATAGCCCACTACTGCTAATCATATACACAGGGTATAGGCTATACTACTGTCCTATACAAGGGCTGTCTGGAAAGTATCCAGCCATGTAATATGAAAAATACAGGCATTTGTGGTTGGATTTTTTCTGGACCTTCTTCGTTATGTGGTCCGTTGTTAACTGAATCATCGTCATGTGGTGCATAACTATATCCTTTTAAGATATACATCAAGCCCCCATCAGATTCACAAGCAGATGTGCAAACTGGAACACACAAGCTTTGGGGTAACAGTGACAATGGGAACAATAGAAACTGAGTATGGAAAAAATGGAGGGAAACAAATCTGATTAAATCTTTCTTATGAACTATTTGAGTGGCATACCATATTTCTTGGAAGTCTCTCAGTAACAATGCAAAGGGAAAGTCCTATCTACAAACACTAGAGAAAAGTCTTCAGAGGTGGGCAGAGTCTATTAAAATGCTTATGTAGGGACATGGGTATCACTGGCTCCAAGTTATCTCTGCCCTATTGGTTCTCACAAATAATGACAAGGCTTGACAGCAAAGATAAAAAACCAAATATATGTAATATATACTGTGATCTGTATGCTAAAGTACAAAATTTGCTTCAAAGATTATGACAGTGACTGATGAATGACTTTAAGCAATGTCCCTAAAAAATTAATCATTGTGTTTGCTGAGCAGAAAATTCTACCAATTTTAAGTCCATGTAATGAGCATTAATTAGCACTGATCCAGCAAAGACAAGCATTTTAGGTCATGTAGTCACCTTGCATTTCACCTTTAGGCAGAGCTAGAAGAACACATCTGTTTCAAAGACATAAAGCCAACTCTCAAGAGGCAAATTTTTAGAGAAAACCCAAAACTATGGAACTTTAGAATGAATTTTGCTGTGCATCAGATTAACTGACATAAGTATTACTACAGCATGTGGCTCACAAGTGAATGCTTTCATGAATTCCAAGTCTAGAGAGCTCTTTTGACTACTACAGTATGGACTGTGAGATCTCTCCCTTTTTTGAAGTCATCACACTTATTGTTAGCTTTAGTATGACACTAAATCATTTTAGCAGGAGACGCTTAATCAAATACTGCATGGGTTACCATACCTTGTGTTGTCTTGTACAGTTTTTTAAAGTCTGATGTGTGTATATAGACTTCAATTGCCCTGCAAGCTCTTGGAGGGTATATTACAATTTTTACTTATCCTAACACTTAGCAGACAACCCTGCACAGTTAAGTGCTCAAGTATCAGGTGAATGAAGATATGAAGAAAAGCTGATACACAAGGAGGAAAAATCATGTAATAACTAGACAGAAAACCACCTATTTGTTTACCTGGCTCCAAAATTAGGCTGGAATTGTTAGCAGACAAATTTTCTTCTGGCAAACAAACAAAAAGCAACAAAGCATCAGAAGTAAACAATAATCTGTGCAGCAACACAGTTTCAAACACATCCATTTTATCTAAATGACTGAACAAATATCAATAACAGGACATGTCAGGCTTCAAAATGAAATGCTTCGCAGCAATAATCAAATGTTTATACCTGACTTTAACATCCAGTGCACTTAGAAATGTACATGTCCACTTGGGTAGTATTTAAATATTGTACTTTGGTAGCAAATTCCAAGAGCTATTAATTCAATTCCAATATTTACAGTTTTGATACTTCGACTGCATAGATAAGAGGAGTGAGACACAGTCCACAGAAGGGAAGTGATGTGCTTTAAGGTTTTTCAGGAAGGTGGTGGCCTGGGGATACGACTCAAGCTTTCTGAAGCCTTCCAGCGATGGATGAGACAAAAGCTGCTGCATCAACATGTTCAAACTATGATTAAGAGAAGTTCATGAAAAACCTGAAGTTACTACATAACTCTTCCCTCCTTTCAAACTTAGAAGAAATTATTTACTGAGTTTTCATTACTGAATTTTGATAGGTATCTCATATGCATTAGACCAGAAATGCAAATGACATACACGGTGTGTCTTCCCTGTGAGCCTCTGACAGGAGTTGACATTTAAGTGAGCTACCTTATACATGAGCCTGTATAAGAATTCCTCAGGAGCCATGTTTTATTGCACTACTGTTTCTATTTTGAAAAATCTAAAGCAAAAAGGATTATTGAATTTCTTTTTACAATTCTCAATAACACAGTAAAGTGAAAGAGATTTCTGAATTTCTCTAAATCGGCATTTTTGAAACTGAGATCTAAAGATTTCTTTTCAGGGGTATGAGATTCTCTGAGAATTTTTTAAGGTTGCATGCCTATTTTCACACACATAATGTGGATTACTTGGATATCCATCTCATAATTGTTTAAGGCTATGATTTCAGTGATCATATCTGCTTCATGCTTAAGATTAAATTCATACTAAGTTTCCTAGTGGGACAGTGCTTAGTTTTTAATGCATTTTATTTTTCAAATTGGGTTTCAAAGTCATGTCTTGGGTTAAAGTCTGATTTTTATACTTTCCAAAATTTTCCTTCTGACTTTATTTGGTGAATAAATATGTATCCAGTATCTACTATAAGCTAGGTACCGCAGAATCAGTAGTGAATAAGACAACAGAGCTTATACTGTGTATTTCCATGTATAAGATGCCCCCATGTATAAGACAACCCCTACTTTTCTAACCCAACATTAAGAAATCAATATCAAATCGTTACTTCTGTGTATAAGATGACCCCCAATTTTTGGTCTAACAATTTTAGACCAAAATTCTGGCAGAAAAGCTCAACACTGTTAATGAAGAAGTCTGTTTCTTGGTTGAAATCACTTAAGGAGTAAAACTCTTAAAAAAGTTAACTGCCCTTCTTGTCAACTGCTACAACAGATCATAGAACCCATTATCTCCACTTACAATACATATTCTCAAAATTTTCCAAGATCTTGAGGTCAATTTGGTCTTAGATATTTGTTTGGAGACAAGTAAACTGATCTTTTAAAAATTCGTCAGAGAAGCTCAATCTCCACTCCTTGCTTTAGGTTATGTTTCTGGTAACTGGATAAAGATACAACCCAAGTAGAGATTTCCTGGTGATTTGAGAAACAATTTTTATAGATACATTTATATTCAGTAAGGTTTTGATAGCACTTTTTCCCTTTGACTGGGAAATGTCTATGGATAGGAACTGATCAAGTTAAGAGTTACAAATGTCTGAGGTGCAGTTCTAAACTCAAGAAAAGTTCATAGGTAGATGCTAATCAGTACAGTGCAAAAACTTCCCCCAACATTGACTAGAACAATGAATGAGATTCAGAGAAAAGTGGCTGCTACAGTTGACCCTTTAACAACTTTGGACTCCCCCACACCTCAACTACAGTCAGGCTTTCACATTCACAGATTCAGCCTACCTGTTGGGAATGCGAAAATACCATTTTTCAATTGGGGTTGGTTGAATCCATGAATGCAAAACTCGGGAATACGAGGGCCCACTATGTGTTTATTGAAAAAAAAAAAAACAAGTGTACCCAAACAGTTCAAAATTGTGTTATTGAAGGGTCACTCTACTTTAATCCCATAAGCTACTATCTTAATGATATCCCTGTTTAAAAAAAAAAAAGGGGGGTGGGGTGGGGGATAAGACCCAAAGGTACATGTTATCAAGTAAACTAATTTAATTTTGTAATTGAGAAATGAATGCCAAATTCCTTTAACAGTATAACTACTGTTAATAGGTTTGAAATACCTTAGTCGCTGGACTAAATTTTCTAAGGAACAATGTCCCCAGAGGAACACTACTGAAGCCAAGATCTTTGAAACTTTTGAGCAATCTCTTCCTTCAGTGTGATTATGATTGTTCTTACTGGGTTTTTAAGTGCCCAAGGAGTTACGAATAAAGTGCCAACCCTACCAGAAAAGAAGTACACAGATACTATGACTATAAACAAGAAGTAGTTCAGAGAAAATTGGGAGAAAGAATCCTACCAGACACTATGGTAAGGGAATTAGCTTACTAGAAAAACACCTCCACATCAGTTTATAATACGAAGTTGAACGCCTAGATTAAGTCAATAGAAACAGCAAAACAATAACCTGGCTGGTGGTAAAATTTCTAGCCCAAATTAAGCCTCTGTATTTAAAGAGTCAGGTACACAGGAGAGCCAGATGCACACTGAGAGCTTTACTTGTCACCACATCTGGCACAATAACTAAAGCAGGGAATAACTGGCTTTCATGAAGGAGCTGAGAAACACACTTCAAGCCAATCAAACTCTGGAGGCATCGACATTCCAAATTCCAAACCAACTCTCAGCCACGCTAACTCCGAGATAACAATGCACTATCTGGCTGCAATCAAGCCTTTCCAATTCTCCAAAGCACCTCGTCTTTCTCGTCCTTCACAGCTCAAGTTAGAAGCAAGGCGACTGACACAAAGACCAGTCGTCTGAAGGCGCTTTTTGTATGGCTCATTCACTACACTCATTTGAAAATTCCTAAACTGGGGGCCCACCGGCCCCCCTCTGCTACCCTTCCTCAACCCCGCCCGGACAGTAAGCCTCTGCCAGGGTGCCCCTTTGCCTGGAACAAAGCGAGCGAGGCCCCGGCGATGGGGCGAGACGCGCCCAGGCTCGGGGACGCCCACGGCGCACAAGGAGAAACCACCAACTTCAGAGCGCAGGAACGTCTTCCATTGGCAAGAAAGAGGGGCGGCGGCAGGCACGCCCAACTTCAAACTTGGGAAACCTACGGGCTGGCGGCCATCTGGAAAAAACCCTTTCCCAGGGAGAGAAGAAAAAGGCGGAGAGATGCGAGTCGCCCACCGGGCCGGGAGGGAGCCCCGTGCTCGGACCGGCCCCGCCCCCGAGGCCCGCTCCCCGCCTCCTCTCTGCGTCGGGTTCGCAGCCCCGGGCCGGGCGGCCGGTTACCTTGATGCGCTCCCGGCACTGGGACGGGGTCCGCTCGTAGCCCAGCTCGGCCAGGGCCCGGGACACGCGCTCGTACATGGCCGGCCCGGGGGCCTTGCTGCCGAACACCGTGCCAGCTCCCTCCAGCTGCTGGTACCGCGCCTCCACCAGCCGCTCGTTGCCCCACACTGCGATGAGCGCGTTGGTCTCGGCTGGCGTCCACGACATGCCCCGGCAGGCGGCGGCGGGGGCCCCCCAGGATGAGGCGGCGCTGCGGCCCCCCAGCCCCAGCCCGAGACCCCCGGACGCCGCTGCCCCCGAGCCCGCCGCACTGCCTGGGCCGAGCGGAGAGGCGCCCCGAGGCGTGGAAGGGTCGGACAGCGAAGGGTTCCCGTCGCTCAGGCCACCAGGAGAGGCCGGGGAGAGCACCTCCATCTTCGGGATTTTGAGCGGCGAGTTGGCGGGCCGCTCCGAGCCACAGGGCGCAGCCATCTTCCTAGCGGCCGCCACTGCACCGCCCGGAAGTGACGCGACTGCGCTTCCGGCCGCCGCGGTCTCCGGGGTCGCCCTGGGGCCCGGCTCGTCCGCGGGCGCGTGGCCTGCGGTCCCTGCCGCGGGACTCAGGCCGTCCGCTCTGCGCGGCCTCTCTCCGCGCGCCCGCCCGCGCCGCCCGCTCCTCTGCCGCGGCGAAGGCCGCGGAGGGGGCGCGCCGAAGCCCAGAGCGGAGGAGAAGGGCGGGGGCATGAGGGCGCCGCTGCGCGGACGGAGTGGAGCCTCCCCACTTCCTCTTCAGCCTCAGCCCCCGCGAGGGAGGGCGCCGCGTGGGGCCGCGGTTAAGGGGTACTGGACCTTCGCGCTCCTCTGCCCCCGCTCGGCCGCCTTCCTCCAGCCCGGCCCGGGGCGCACGGCCGACGTCCCGGTGGAGGCCGGGGATCCTCCAGAGGTGTATCCAGGGAGGCGCCAGGGCTGGGGGGCGAGCATCTCGGGGGAGGCTTTACAAAGCAGGTGCCCTGTAGCCTTTCAGGAAACCAAAGCGCATTATTTAAAGAACAGCAACTCTGCTTCCAATTATGATAGATTTACCAGTCTGTCTAAGTGGGTGTGACCGTTTTGTAAAAGAATTAGATGTCCTACTGCGTTTGTACAGTTTGCCTATATAGCTTTCATATGTTCGAACTCCGGAGCCTAGCAGAAAAGTTTACTTTCCAACTCCATTCTCCCCGATTTAGAAGTTGAATCGTTTTCCCACTTTTTTCATACTTTTCAGTGTAAAGAGATTAAAAAGACTTCGATTATGACAGCTCTTGTCACCTCTTACCAGTATGTTAATTAGTATGTTAATCACTCCAGAACACTCCTTAAAGTGCTGCTATTTAACGAACGTTAGCATCCCAAATCCAATACATAGCTCTTAGGTATTTAATATTCTTGAAACCCAAAAAGCTAATTGTTTATTTTAGACCTTTAACTTAAAAACTTAGGTGGATTTTTTTTTTCAAATTTACATAAGCTATGCAGCACTTTAAAATAGCAAACATATGTTATGTTAAAAAAAAAAATAGAGCTGAGGTCAGCTACATTTTTAACTCTGAGAGTCACCAAGAGAATGACACAGTTGTTGGAAAGCCAAAGGAATAAGCAAATAGAGATGAAGTCGACGAGATAATTCTTTATATAACATATTAAAATATCACCATAGTTTCTAAGCTAGCAGTATGAAGAGGCATACAGATGTTCTAGAATTTATGCTATCTCTTGCTCTTTTTTAAAGAAAAAGATAACAGTCTAGCACCTTGGGTAAGAATACGGATTCTAGAGTCAGAATGCTGGGCTTCAAATTCCAGTTCTGTGATCTTATCCAACTTATGTAAAACCAACCTCTCAGTGCCTTGGTTTCTTCATCTCTAAAATGAAGATGACTTCACAGCCTTCCTGCGAGAATTCAATGTGTTAATACAAGTATTAAGTATTATCTCACTTCTCCTATATTGCTACTTAATTGTCACTTTCTCTCCACCACTGGTTTTTGATGTTCTTATTTTCAGTTCTCTTAAGGATTCTAGTGGAATCTCAAACACCTATCAAAGCAAATTCACTCATTCAGCCCAACAGTAGGTTTTTTAATGTCATATTTAATGTATATGAAAGAGAGACTCATGCCTATCATATGTCAAATCAGAGAATTGAAGAGTTTTTTAAAAATTTACTTATTTTCAATTACAGTTGATTTTCATTATGATATTAGTCTCAGGTGTACAACGTAGTGGTTAGACATTTATATAATTTACAAAGTGTTCCCCTGATTAGTCCAAAGAGTTTTTAAATCACTGCTTATCCCACTCTCCTTTTCTCACAAGCCTAAAAAAAATCTTCCTTCTATTGTTAATTCTGGATGATTCTCAAATTAATTCTGACTGATCAGAAAGACTTCCTAGGTAAAATATGTTGACTGAGAAGTCTCCCTTCCCACAAACTTCTGGTTCTAGACATTATTTCTTCCTATACCCATCGGTCTACCCAGTGAGAAAGGGTTATTTTAAAAATAAAATTCCCAGTAACAACCTAAAATTAAGATGAAGCCAATAATGTAGAAGTTATTACTATGTACTACATACTTGTATTATAGTTGAGAGGCATTGAGATATAGGCAGGTCCTGGATTCCAGGGTTGTGTGTTGTGCTTGTTGTCCAAGACTTCATAGTTCAGTCAGAATTTATGGAATGGCTACTGCGTTTGAAGTGATATACTACACCTTTTATTGTGGAGCTGAATGATAGTCATAAGTTGATAAAAACCTATTTGAGAGATAATGTATGAAATGTCTCAAAAATAAAATAATGTGAAAAAGGGTACAGAATAATACATGCTAATCTACCTATAAACCATCAGCTACTCGCCTAAATTGTATTATCCCTCACCCACAGTCTGTATCAGGTGTTCGTTTTCCCAGCATCTTTATGACACCTCCCCTAATGAGCTGGACAGAAGTCTTGCACCTAATACCCACTTGCACAACTTAGCACTTTGCATTAATGTTTCCTGTTTTAAAAGCTTAGCTAATTCTCTTACATATTTTCTTACTGTGTTTTATGACTATCAGTGTATCTGTTGCTTTATCTTTTTTCCCCCCTTTATATTCCACATCAAGTCCTATTACTTTTACCTCTAAAATAGTTTCCAAATCTGACCACTCCTCAACCCTAATCCAAGCCTCCATCATGTCTTTACTGGACAATGGGACTTTCTTCTTGCATGTTTGCCTGCCTACACAGTCGCCAAAGTGACCTTAGTTTTTTAAAAATTCCTTGTGAAATGTAACATACGTATAGAGGAATACATAAAACATACATGGACAATTACCACATGAATTATTATAAAGTAAATACTACCTAACTACCTACCATCCAGGTGAAGAAATAGAATTAGCCAGCACTCTGGAAGCCCTGCCTCAACCTCTTCCTATTGTTAACCCCTTTCTCCTTTATCCAGATAACCACTCTCCTGACTTGCCTCTCTTGATAGTTTGTCACTTTTTTATGCACCACTCAAAATTTTCTCTGGTTTTGAATGTTTTGTAAATGAAATCATATATTCTGTGTATGGCTTATTTCATTCAATATTATGTTTTCAATTTAGATTCATCTATATGAGGCTTTCGTTTATTCATTGTGTTGCTGTAAAATTCTCTATTTTATGAATGTATCACATTTATTTATCCACCCTACTGTTGAATTTTTGGGTTGTCTCTAATTTAGGATATTATGAGTAATTCCTCTGCAAACATTCTTGTATATGTTTCCCAGAGCATATGTGCAAGTATTTCTGCAAAGTGTATGCCTCCCTCCCTCCTTCCATCCCTGTCCTCCTCCCTTATTTCCACATGGGTACCCAGTTATTCCAACTCTGTTTACTGAAGAGATCATTCTTTCCCTCCCTCTCTGGCAAAGCCATCTTTGACATAAATCAATGTTCATATATGTATAGGTCTGTTTCTGGGCTCTTCTATTACATTGGTGTGTCTATCCACTTTTCTTCTTGTGTTCCTTGAGGCACTATGACGCTGCCCTAATAACGTGTCACACTGGCTTTGTAAGTCTCATGTCAAGTAGAGAAAGTCCCTCCTTTTTCTCTTCTTCCTGCTTCAGGAGTGGCTTGCTATTCTCCATCCTTCATATTTCCATTTCCATTTTAGAATGAGCTTGTCAAGTTCTACAGAAAAAGCTGTGGGGATTTGATTGGGGCCTCTGTTGAATCTTTGCACCAACATGAGAAAAACTGACATCTTCACAATGATCAGTCTTAACAATCTTTGGAAATGATATATCCCTTCATTTTATTTAGTCTTGAGTTTCTGTCAATAAAGTTTTATAGTTTTCGACATGAAGTTCTTACACATTTTTTGTTGGATTTATTCCTAGGTAGTTGGTATTTTTTAACACTCTTGTAAATGGTATCATTTTCACAATTTTATTTTCTAATTGTTCTTACTGGTACAATAGTCCCCCCATCAGCATTTTCACTCTCTGTGGTTTCAGTTACCCATGGTCAACTGCAGTCCCAAACAAACAAACAACAACAAAACAACTAAATGGAAAATTCTAGAGATAAACAATTCATAAGTTTTAAATTGTGTGATGTTCCGAGTAACACAATCAAATCTCCTGGCATCCCTGTGTCCTGCCCAGGACATGACGCATCCCTTTATCCAGGGTCCCTGTGCTGTAGATGCTCCCCGACAGTCACTTAGAAGCCCCAGCCACCACCGACTACAACCCCATGAGACACATAGCAAGAACTAACTAACCCCCAAGCACCCCTGGGTTCATGAGCAAAACAAATGATTGTTGTTCTGTGCCACTGACTTTTAGGGTTTTCGTTAGGCAGTGGTGGGTAGCTGGAGCAATGACCCCCATACAATCCATTTCTGCCTACCGCACCTCCACTCCCACCTGGCATACAGGCCGGCCACACGGGCTCTGTGTCTGTCCTGTCAAACAAGTCCAGCTCATTTCTGTTTGGGAGTCTTGAAACTTGTATACCCTTCCTGAGAATACTCTTCAACTTTTCGAGTGATAGCCTCCTCCTCATAATTCAGGCCCTCAATTATCTCTTCCCTTTAGATAAGCCTTTACTGCCTATAACATCGTTTTATTTTGCTGACATACATTTCCTGAAATTATTTATGCGTATTACTTTCTTTTTCATGTATTTACTGTCTTCCATCCCCTCTAGAATGTAAGCTTTTTGAAGTCAAGGACTTTGTCCATTTTGTTCACTTCTAACAGATCTAGCACTTAAAAAATAGTGCCAAGCAGGTTTTTACCATTGATCAAGATGGAGTAACAGGGACTGGATATACCCATCTATCTTCAATAACTAGAAGACCAGATAAAAATACATATGAAACAATGGTTTTCAACACACAGAACATCAGACAATGAAGGACCGTGGACTCTGAGATGGAATGCAAAGTGTCATGGTAATGGTTTCATAGGTGTGTGCATATGCCACAGATTATCCATTGTATGCTTTAAACACATACAGTTCATTACATGTTAATTATACCTCAATAAACCTGTTATAAAAAATAGTTCCAGGCAAATAGTAAGCATTCAATAAACACTCATGGACTGGCCATTGACTTTCTTGGACTGTGATTTCTTAGTTAGGGATTGATTTTCTATACATGTTTATGTAATACCCAGCAAAGTACCATGTCAGAACAAGTATTCAAAAGCTATTATATAAATATTAAAACAAAACATTTATTCATTTATTACATATCCATTAGATTAATGTCATTTAAATGGGACCAAAAATAATGTATTTTTCCTGACAAAATGTTTAACTGTATTAGCAATTGAAAATATACAAATTAAGATAATAAAAAATTATTTTTAACTCTTCGATTTGCAAGTAGTTTTAAATAATAGTATAAGCATGAGTTATTTTTTATATTCAGAGGAAAATAGCTATTTGTATTTCTAAAGAATTTTATAGTACCTACTTGACGAGAGATTGGGAAAATAGGTACTCTCTCCTACGCTGCTAGTAGGAATGTAAACTGGGAGAAAAAGAACAATTTTAATAAATATCCAAAGCTTCAAAAGCTTAAGAACCTCTTGATTCAGCTATTCCACTTCCAGAAATGTATATTAAGAAAATAAATTTGCACACAAAGGTTTAGTTACAAGATTGTTCATCTCTACATTGTGTACAATACCAACAATTAGAATGGATGTGTATATCCAGCAGGAAGAGACTTGTTAAATGAACACTGCTATATTCATTCCATGAAATGTTATTCTGACAGGAAAAATGATGTAGTAAATGAATTAACTTAGAAAGATGTTTACAATATTTTTTCGTAATCAAGAACAATAGGCCTGTGAAGAGAATGAAATGACAAGCCACAGAATGGGAGAAAACATTTGCAAAGGATGTATCTGATAAAGGACTTGTATCTAAAATATACAATGAACACTTAAAACAACAATAAAAAAAGATCCAATTTAAAAAGAGGCAAAACATCTGAACAGACACCTACCCAAGCAAGAAGATATACAGTTGGAAAACATGCATATGAAAAGATGCTCAATGTCATGTGTCATTGGGGAATTGCAAATGGAAATAATGAATACCACTGCACACCTATTAGATTGCTAAAATCCAAAATATGGACAGCACCAAATCCTGACAATGATGTGGAGCAACAGGAACTCTCATTCCTCATTGGTGGGAATGCAAAATGATAGAGACACTTAAAACCTAAAGATAGTCTCACCAGAGTATCTAGCAGTTGTGCTTATATCCGCACAAACACCTGCACCTGAAGGCTTGTAACAGCTTTATTCATAATTGCCCAAAACAGGAAGTAGCCAAGAAGTCTCTCAACAGGTGAATGGAAAAACAAACTGTGACACATCTATGCAATGGAATATTATTCAATAAATACAGGGAATTAGCTATCAAGCCATGAAAAGACACAGGGGAATGCATATTGCTAAGTCTGGAAAGGCTACATACTATACGATTCCAACTATATGATGTTTTGGAAAACGCAAAACTATGGAGACCAAGAGATTAGTGGCTGCCAGAGGTCCCACAGGAAGGGAGGAAAGGGTGGAGCACAGGCAATTTTTAGGTCAGTGAAGCTATTCTGTATGATTCTGACATACACACTGATGCATGACATTGTGCATTTGGCAAAACCCATGCAATTCTACAACACAAAGAGCTAGCACAAATGTAAGCTATGGACTTTAGTTCATAACAATGGATCATTTAGTTCATCAATTGTAACAAAGGTAGCACAGGAAAGCAAGATGTTAATAACAGAGTAAACTGTGTGGGGGTGGGGGGACATGCTGTACTTTCCGCTCAGTTTTTCTGTAAACCTAAAACTGCTCTATGAAAAACATTTATTAATTCTTAAAAGGGTTGAAGTAATATGCAACAGGCTTTCGTACTAGTTATATCTGGTGCTGGTTTTAATTTTTGTTATTTATCTTCTTTTTCTTACAAAGAAAGAAAGGATGGTTTTGTGATATTTAAGAGAATAGGAAAAAAACAATTATTTTAAAAGGAAGTGTTGGCACACAGACAATGCACTGTAGAGTCGTATATCGGAACCTATGTGATTTTTGCTAACCAATGTCACCCCAATAAATTTAACAATAAAAAAGGATTAAAAAAAAGAAATGTTAAGAGAAATAATGTAATAATCTCTCTCTTTGGCTGTTGCAGCACCTGTGGGACACTGTAATACCAAAGACGACTGTCAATTTCTCCCCAAATGGGGACAAAGGAAAGTATGAAGACTAATAACATAATGATGAAATGTGATTTGCGTGGAGCCTGGTACAACCTAAACACTTAATAAATAGCTCCTGCTATGTCCTCTCATCTGCATGCTGCTAAGGGAGGTCCCCCCACCCCAAACCCTGACCTGACCCAACACTGACAGCCTTGCCACGGCTACCTGAATGGGGACCATCGGGACTAATCTCACTGTGCCTTTTACCTGTTTAAGTCACTCACCCCGAGAAGCCTGGGAACGCCGGACTCGCTGACTGCCGTGGGATTTAATGCCCGTGGGCCTCTGTCAATTCTCTTCGCTGATTCTACTACCCAGCCCGCCCAACTCCTGTGTCCTCCGGTGTTTGTGACTGGTCATCAGAAAACCCCTGTACATCCTCAGTCCTTTCTCTGACCATTCTTCACACTCTCTCTCTTACTCAGCCTTGACTGTCCCCAGGTACCCCTTCAGCCCTTATAAATGAGGTCTGTTGTCACTGTCACTCTCTCCTTTCTCTGTAGCACTCATGGGCAGAATCATAGCCCTGTTTAAATCCACCGTCTGCCCACCACACACGCGCACCGGGAGATGCTGCTGGTTGAAGGAAAAACCCAAAACCAGACCGACTGGTCTACCTTGCGATTAAATTGTCATCACTGACCTCGAGGGAGTCCTTGATGTGGGTCAGCCGCCCCTTCATGTCTTGTCCATGCTCTCACTTTCCTGTCAGACTGTCTGTCATATGCCTTGGTTTGTCTCAGATTAAATTCTGAGGAAAGGGTCCAACTTTTCTATTTTTTCTTTTTCTTTTTGCATCTGGGTATCCAGTTGTTCTCACACTGTTTGTGGGAAAGTCTATTCTTTCCCAATCGAATTGTCTTGGCCTCCTTGTCAAATATCAATTAACTATAAATGTGAAGGTTTATTTCTAGATTTGCAATTCTATTCCTTTGAGCTGGATGTCTACTACTGTGCCACTAGACACCGTCTTTATTACTGCAGCATGATAGTAAGTTTTGAAACTGTGAAGAGCAAATTTTCCAACTTTATTCTTATTTAAGATTGTTTTGGCTATTCTAGGGTCCCTTATATTTCCAAATGAATTTTTTAAATCTTCCAAACAATAAACTTAGACTATCCTTCCATTTATTGGTCTTTTTTAATTCAACAATTTTTGTGGTTTTCAGAATATAAGTTTTACACTTATTCTGTTAAATATATTCCTATTTTACTCTTTTTCATGTTATTCTTTTTTTTTTTGCTTTTTTGGTATGTAGGTAGCTCCCTGGCTGGGAATCGAACCCAGGCCGCAGCGCTGACAGTGTCAGCGCCAAAGCCTTAAGCCACTACACCACCAGGGAACTCCCTTTCATGTTATTCTTAATGGAGTTTTTTTTTTTTTTTTTTTAAATTTCATGTTTGGATTGTTCATTGCTAGAGTCTAGCAATCCTACTGATGTCCATAACTGATCTTGTAGCATACGACCTTGTTGAACTTGTTTATTAGTCCTAATAATGTTTTAGTGAATTCCCTCTGATTTTTGGTATACAAGAGCATGTCACCTAAAAATAGAGATCGTCTTACTTCTTCTGTTCCAGTCTGGTTGACTTCATTTTCTTCCCTGAGGACTCGGGCCAGAACCTCCAGTACAACGTTGAATAGAAGTGACAAGAGCGAATGTCCTTGTCTTACTTAGGACCTCAGGTGCGAGGCCCTCCGTCTTTCAGCACTCAGGGTGGTGTTACCTGGGGGTGTCTTGTAGATGCCCTTTGTCGGGTTGAGGAAATTTTCCACAATTCCTAGTTTGTTGATTATGTTCATTGTGAAGGGCTATTGGAATGCTGGTTTTGTCCAACGCTTTTTCAGCCTCTACTGACATGATCATGTGATTGTTGTCCTTCTATTGATACAGGGAGTTCAAATAATTGACTTTCAGATTTATTTAAAGAACTTTGCATTTTGAGGATGCATCCCACATTGTTATGATGTGTGATCCCTTCTATATGTTACTGGATTCAGTTTATTAGTATTTTTTTTTTACATCCACATCCACACCCACTGTTAGTCTTTACTCATTGTCAGCTGATTGCTCTCCTGTTTTCTACAATGACATGAGGCACAAGTTATTCCACATTCCGAGCCAATAAGTCTGGTCCTCTGCGCAGGGTCGTTTTGGAGGTCAGTCTATGAGATTAGTCCTACCCTTAGGAGGGTTGTTCCTAGCTGTCTTTTCCCCCTGGTTCTCTCTGATACACTTGGTGGCCGGTGGTTCAGCTCATACCCTTGTGGAGCTACCAGCCTCCACAAAAATCTCTGGGGTTTTCAAGAGTGCCCTTAGGCTTGAACTTCCCCACACTCTGTTTCAAATACAGGCATTTCCCTTGGGGAAAGCCTTGGCATTCTCAGTTCTACTGGCCTGTCTGGACAAAATCTCTGCACTGTGGCTTCAGAGCTGGTGGCAGGGACAGTGGCTCACCTGTTGGAAACTGACCTGCCTCTGCAGAGCCCTAGGGGGTGGGGGTGGTAAGCTTTGGGTCTCCTTGGCTTGCCTCTGGCCATGTGGACCCTCTGCCCGAGGAACGAACAGAGCTGGGGATGATTGGACCTCAGTAGTCGAGGCCCATCATGCCTGGATAGAGCCTCTGACCTACAAATGGGGACTTGATGGAAGAAAGAGAGCTCCCTACCTCTTGGCAGCACTTCCCTGGAATGTGGCCTTTGCAGCACGGCGTTGGGAGGTATGACAAGAGCTGCCCTGCACGGGAAGATAACACAGTCCGTGACTGCGCCTGGGGGCAGGGAGGCTGGTCTGCCCAACCACCCGGGCTGGAAGCAGAGCTTCCATCATGCTGAGTCCCGGCTGCAGGCTGGACAGGGAGTGGGTTGTGGCTTAAGTGCCAGGGCTCTCCCTGTTCAAACCGAGATTTAGTACATTCTTGAATAAATACTTCTTCGTTTACTGTGTGTCCTTAGGTCCATTGACAGGGACTTAAAGGTTGTCTTTTTAAAAAATAATTTTCCCCAGTTAGGGTTGCTGCCCTGGAGAGAGTCTGCAGAGTTCCTCACACGGCCATTCCAGAAGCAACCCTCCTCCTGCCCTCTGAAGCAAGCGTTGTCAGCACATCACGTTGAGTCCTTGTCCCCTTCCTGCCCCCTGAGAAAGTCTTTCTTGTGCCATCTCCAATCAGGCTTTGATCCCCCACAAACCCAGTGAAACTGCTCTGGTCAAGGTCACCAGTGCCTTTCCCGTTGCTAAATTCTAGAGTCAAAATCTCATTCACCTCTGATTTCCCCTTCAAAGACGGTCAACACTTGGCTTTCAGGACACAACTCCCTCCTGGTCCCTCGTTTCCATCTGACCACGTGTGTTTCTCTTCCTCGGTCTCCTTTGCTTGTGCCCCAGAACCAGTCCTTGGACCTCTTACCCTTTTTACCGACCCTCACTGCCCTGATGATCTCATCGAGTCCCTTGGTTTCCAATAATCCTCCGCACATGGAGGCTTTCAAATTTTTTTCCTCTGGGCCAGGCCTCTCTTCCAAACTGCTCCTCCTGCAATACACTGCCTCCATGACACCAGCACCTGGTTTCCCACGAGGCTCCTCCAGCTGCGTACAAGGCCACTCCCAGTCCTCCCCTCCAAGCTGGTTCCCTCCAGCCTTCTTCATCATTCCAGTCGCTCAGGTCCAAAACGGTTGCATGTCACTGACTTTTCCTCACGCTACGCCCAAACTATCAGCCAATCCTATTGGGTCTGCCTTCCAAATGCATTCAGAATCTGACTTCTCCCAGCTGCCACTGCTGCCCCAAGTTGCCATTAGCTCTGGCCTGGATGATTTCAAGAACTGTGTAAGGGGTCCTCCTGCTCACATCTGGCTGCCTCTCTGCCCTCTTCGCCTGGTGTTGCCCCCTAGCTCTAGTCACACTGTCTTCTGGCTCGCTCTGGAACATGTACAGCTCACAAATGAGCTTCCTGGTTGGCGATACCCTGTGTACCCCCACACCTCAATGCCGGGGGGATGCCCATTCTAGAGGACACGGAAGTTTGCATTTGGAACCCTCTCAGTTCTAGATTCTGCCATGGGTGTCTCTTCCTTTGACTGGTTCTAATTTGTATCCTTTCATGATAATAAATCTATCATCAGAAGTCCTGAGTTCTGTGAGTCATTCTAGCAAATGATTGAACCTGAAGGTGGTCATGGGAGCTCCCTAATTTGTAGCCCGTGGGTCTGAAGGGAGGGTGGCCTGAGGGAGCCCTGAACTGCAGTCTGGGGCACATATGCCAGTCTGGGGGACTGTGCTCGTAACCTCACATTTGACGACTCATGGTCGCATTCCACAAGGTTAGGCAGGGACAGCTAGTCTCTCACAGGCTGATAGAAGTAGTGGTGTCCTGTGGGCAGTGGTGCTTTAGAACTACTGAGTTCCCAAAACCTGCATTAGGTCCTGATGGCATCTAGTACCTCTAGGTGAACATCATAGCACTAAATATTTGTACAACTTACCCTTGTGAATTGCTTTCAGACTGGAGCTTCAAAACAGGTGCTATTACACTCCTTTTACAGAGAATAAACTGAAGTAAGGGGGATGACACATGTCTACAGACTTCAGTGAGAGCTCTTTCCACCAGGACCCCCAAACACCAGGAGTCCATCACAACACATATGCAGGGGGGTCTTTATGGGCAGCTCTCCTTTAGCCTATTTTAGAAAACTGAAGCAACTCCAGATGTAGGACTCAGGATTCTCCACTCCCCGCTGTCATTCTTCTCCTGTTGGGGCAGTGAGATCTGCAGGGAAATCTGTCCTAACTCAGTTCTTCTCTCACTAGAGAACCGCATATTCCCTTACAGCTCCTCATGGTCTCCTCATACGAATGGCCTTTCCCAAGGCAAAAGAAAATCTGTTACCCTCAGCAAGACCAGAATTGGGTAAGCAAGGAAACTTTCGATTCAGAGAGGACCTGCCCCAGAACCAGATCCGAGTCTCCTGTGACTGACACATGCAAGTTCTTGAGAGCATTGCAAGGTGACGACTCAAGCCTACAAACCAAATGGAAAACGGCAGGTATAAATAACCAGGTTCAAGAAAAGAAAATACCATTGGCTCTTAAGCAAATAAAATATGCCTCATTCCACTCATAATATGTGAAATACAGATTCAAACTATGAGAAGATGGCATTTTTACCTGTCAGATTGGCAGAGGGAAAAATATTGGCTAACACATGGTGTTGTGAGATCTGGGGAAACCTCATCTGGCACCCGCCTACGTTGCTGGTGAGATTCAAGGTTGTTGTCACCTGTGTTAAGGTGACTTGGCAATATTTCACAAAATGCATATTTGTATTTAACTCAGCAAGTTCACTTTTAATAATTTATTGTAAAGATGTAACCACATGTTAGTGCAAAGGTATCTGCTGTAGATTAAAAAACATTGTCACACAATCAGTAATTTAGTGGTTAGTGGTTGTCTGAGGGTGTGGGGGAGGAGGTGGGAGAGGAGGGAGGGGAGTCAAGTACATGGTGATGCAAACAGAACTGACTCTGAGTGGTGAACGCAATGCAACACACAGAGGGTGCACAGAACTGTACACCTGGAACCAATGTGATCCTTGCTAATCAATGTCACCCCAATAAACCTAACAATAAAAAGAAAAAAGACCATCATTACTGTGTTTTACAAGTTTTTCCATGAAGAGGTAAGTCTGTTTCCCCAGACTGACCCTGTGGCTTTGCTTAGATCAATAAAAAGTAGCAGAAGTGATGTTAGTCTAGAGCCTAACCTCAAGAGGCTTGTAGTTTCCACCCCCACGCTCTTGGAATTTGCCCCAGACTAGCTGGTGGTTAGAAGCTTGGGAGACACCCAGTAGGCTGTTAGCAAAGACCGGAGGAATGGTGAACACAGTTGCTGGAGGCTGGGAATGCAGAGAGAACGTGGTTATTAGGAGCTGGAGAAAAGACAACTTGTGCTATATAATGATGGACTAACCGGCAAAATGCTGCCTGTGGAAATTTGAAAGAGAAAATGCGCCTAATAAACTTAAAAAAAATTGATAAGAAGGTCTTCAGAAAGGATGTCAAAAGCACTGTCGGGCTGCTTCTAACTGAACATCCGGGAAGCAGGAGACGAGCCAAAGAAGGAACTGTTCGAATTACAGGCAGGTCTAGTGGGAGATGGAAGCCCAAGTTGGATTTACTGGTTTGGTAACTATAACTATCTCTTATCCCCAGTTTTTCCAGGTGGTAAAAATTTCTCAAAGTTAAACAAGTCTGAGTTCAAAGTAAAATCAAGCGTATGGCTGTAAGGACCCTTCTCAATACCCTCATATGACTTAAGGTAATGCCTAAAGGACCCTCATCTGGGGTTTCTGGGGATCTTAAGGATGTTTTCCCACAGCAGTCTCAAAGTATCACCCGAAAGAACTTGATTGTCTTGGTATACGTAACAGGGAACACCCCAAACCTCCCCTGTTATACGATAGCATTACGCTAATTGGATCTCTTGAATACAGAGGAGAGGAAATAAACCCCAAAACGATTCGGGGCCCTGCCATCTCAGTGAAGTTTCTAGAGGCCGGTTGTCTGGGGCATGCCAGGACATCCACTGTGAGTCTGAGGACAGTTATTATACGTCACTCCTCCTACCACTCGGAGGCATAGCCCTGGTGGGCCTCTTCAGGTTCTGGGGGCTGCATAGCCGACATTTGGGACTACTGCTCCAGTCGATATATTGGGTGACCGCGAAGGCTGCAAGTTTTGAGTGGGGCCCAGAGCGAGGACAGACTCTGTGGCAGGTTGTGGCTATAGTTTAAGCGGCCACAGGACCTGCAGATTCCATAGTCCTAGTACTTGTCGTAGATGGGTATGCCATGTGAAGGCTCTTGCAAGCTCCGTTAGGAAGTCTGCAGTGCAGACCTCAAGGTTCTGCTGCATGGCCACGCCCGCAACAGCACTTCTTAACCAGTGGTGGAGGAAGAGTTGTAGATAAATGTCCCACCTTCTTCCTCCTCACAGGGGATAACGCCGAGGTGTGTCCTACACCAGCTCCCAGGGTTCCCTGATGAGGTAAAACCCCAGTTACTAATGATTCACCCTGTATTGGCTTGCTTCCTTTCTCTCCCATGCCTCTGCTTTCCCACTGGTGATCATTTCCCCCAAATAAACTCCTTGCACTGTAAGCCTTCTCTCAGTGTCTGTCTCTGAAGGACCCAACATAACCACCAATGTTCAGAAGGGAAAGAGTCTTCTACACACAACTGAGCTTTCTCCCGGAATGCAAAGATCCTAGGGTGCAGCGCCCTGGCTGACTGACAGCTCAATGAGCTTTCTGCAGTATTACAAGTGCAAAAAACTGTCAATCACAGTCACGTTCTGCCAGAAGCCACCCAAAGCATCGGAGGTTCAGAAGTGGGCTTCTATCTTCACAGAGCTTTAGTTCTGGTAGATACCAAGAACTTGCACGCACTGGTTTTCTAGTAGAATAGGCATTTACGTGCATTATCTTATTTAAGCCTCACTTTACAAGTGAGAAGGTTAGCCTTGGATCAGAGGGTAAGTCACTTTCCCCAAGTCATACCACTGATAAACAATGGGTCTGAACTTTGTTTCTAGGACTGTCTGACCCCAGCTTATGCTCTAAACCTAATACCACTTTGCTTATGTCAGTCGCCACTGTTCTACCATTTAATAGAAAGTGTATCTTTTTTTTAAGAGTAAAACCCTCTGCTCAACTCTACTCTTTCTCTCTCCTCCTGCCCTAAAAAGGGAGGAGATACAGTAAAGCATTTTGAATTGGACAGTGGTTGCAGAGAAGATTCGGGCCTGGAAGCCTGGGGCAGGGATAGAAATGGGAGAGATCCTGCTACACCCGGGAGCCATTAACAAGACTCAACAACTCCCTCAAACTGCACCTCTGCTGGATAACTTGGGCTTTTCAAGATGTAGGGGGAAGTTCTATTTCAGTGCCTTCAGTAGGTAATGAAAATTCCTTGTTAAACAAATAATTGAAAGAAGATAAAACCAAACGTGTATATATACACATGCTAATAAAGGTTGTTACATTTAGCAGCAGGAAAAACAATAAACGAACATAAAATCACCTTGTGTTTATAAGGGAATTTCAGAGACCAAATGTTGGTTTGAATGATTCTGGCTATTTGCCTTCATCAACAGTATCTCAACAAAAAGTGGGAGGGAGGGGTTCGAGCTAGTTTCCTGGTATGAGAGTCAGGAGGAGAAGCCTATGGATGTGAACGCAGTTTTATTTATTGATGGTCATTAATGGCCTATAACCAGGTCACAACCTTCCAGGTAAACATTTAACTTTGGAGCATTAGTAGAAGATGACTCACTAAGCTTTTCATCCCTATGGGGACACCATCCCACTAGATTTGTAGCTTTGCAGGTCGTACACTCAGACACAGGCACAAATAAATTCACACATGTTATTTGAAGAGTGTGACGGTTTACATTAGGGCTTCCCGGTACAAATGGTGGTGTTAGTTTTGCATCTCAAATTAGTTCCTGCTTATCCAGCAACTAAAGCACATTCCTTTGTGAAAAAAGTTTCCAAGCGTGACCTGGTAATTGATTTAATGGATTTTCAATGAAGGGTGACATACCGTGCTGTGTGCCCTGCAGGCATTCCATAAATACGTTTTGACTGATTGCTAACAACCCACACAGAAAAGGACGAAATGTACAATTTCAGTTGTCTTATTATTTTTTTTCTCACAGTGTCTGTCTTTAGTGCAGATATCTACAAACAGTTAAGGTGGACAAGGGGGATGCTGCAGAGGAAGAATTACTCAAGGAAGCACCCTGGGCTGGGGAGTCTTACCTAGTCTAAAATCGTCGAGCACACCTGGGACCTTTCCACTCCCAGAGGAGGGAGGAGGCCTCACCCTGGTCGGCTGAGAGAAGTAATGACCCAGCAGGCTACAAGGGTAATTAATGTTCCACTTAGGTTAGAGAACCTGGTATTGATACAGGCAATCTGCTTTGACCTTGGCATTGTGGTGGATACTACTACATTGTCAGTGTCTATTGTAGATTCACCTGAGATAAGCAAAGTGTGTAAAACACATACAGTCACCTGCTCTTTTCCCAAAACATTTATTGAGCCCTCTTGCAAGGAACACACACACATACATTGCTGTGCGTGTGTCACTCTTGCTATAGGTATTATATATATGATTTGAGTTTTGTTATATGTTGAGTATCATCTGAGGGTCATGGTCATTTGGGGCATAACAAAGACCATCCATGTGCCCCTTAGATCGCAAACTGGAATTCAGTAAGATGGCCCCTGAGCAAATTCTAGAGTTAGAATAAAACCTTTGTTTTAACTTTGAGGAAACTTCCACATGGGCAGCAGAACAAAGGACTCTCCAGTGGTAGGAAACAAGAGGAAGCCTGCAGACAAGTCCTGGAGAACGAAGTCAGGTGACACATGGGTACAATGGCTCAGGGCTACCACGTGTTCATGTGAAACTGAAAACCTTCAGTTAGAAGTTACATTCTTTGCATTTTTCTAGCTAAGTAACCCATTTTTTTTTTTGTAAGCAGGAAAAAACACTTTGTTTTTATCAAATTAAAAAGTATGAGTGATCTTCAAGCAAGATCATCAAAATGATCAACAACACAATTCACAAGAGAGTGTTTACAGACTAGGCTTAGGTACTTTGAATGAAGCACATCCACCCAAATCAAGAAGACTGACAATTGGCACGCTGAGAAAAATCACTGACTCATTGTAAGGACATGATTTCCGGGAAAGTGGGGCTGACATTTCACAGGACAGTAAACCAAAGAGGCAAGCTATCTTAGGTTAGAGAACTGATTTGAGCTTTGAGAGGGATCACAGTGAAATGCCCTTGTAACTCAATGGTTTCTCCAGAGATCTGTTCATCCTCAAACCAAGAATATACAAAAATCAGTAGTACAAGTTCTCGCCAACCTGGATCTGCTCTCTAAGCTCTGCCGCCTTGGAGCTCATAGAGAGACTGAGCTTTTGTTTTTCTTCTCTTTACTCTTCTCTAAATTAAAAACAAATAAGTTTTTTTGTTGTTGTTTAGTACATTTCTAATTTTATAGCCAAAGCTTTAAAGCGAAGAACAGAAAGGTTTGATGAAACAGAGTTAGACACACACTAACCCCAGGGAGCATCTTCTAGGTGCACTGCACCCTTGAAAAGTTCTAAACAGGAAATCTTTCATTTCAAGAAAGAATAGCCTAATTATCACCAAGGAAAGAAGAAATGTCCATGCCATGCAAGAGCTCTCTCCCTTTTGGAAATGTTTTACTATCTTTTTCTCTCTTCCAAGTACACTCTACTCAAACTTGGGAATTCCGTGAAGCATACAGATAATGGCATTTCTTTTGGAGAGAACTGTGCAATTCGTTAAAAGAAAAATACGCTTTGGCATTCATAAACAATGTTGATTATAATATTTCTCAATAGATGCAGGAAGCAGATTTTTCTTCATAGTTGAAATATGGCTTTGTGATTTCCTGATATCTGGGTCTTGCTCACTTCTCGTCTGCAAACCAGACTGGGTCAGTGATACACGGAAGGGGACGATAACTTCTGACCAGACCACATTCCCGTAGTAAAAGAAGTCCCCATTACTGGGTCCTTCTTTCCTGTGTTCAGAACAGATCACTCCCTCGCTCACACCCCAAACAAGGCCCTGATGATAAACTCATCCTTCCTAAAGTTCTAGCAGATGAATCCTCCATGTGATTGAGCACCGAACACAGGATAACCCTGGACTGTGTGTCATCTCCCTAGAGATGACATTACATAGTGACACGACTCTGAATGCCAAAGTCACACCTTTGCCCGCCATCTGATGGGGTGGCGCTGCTTGTCACGCACAATTCCGGCAGAAGCAGGGGAGATTCCTGTCTTACGTTCCTTCATCAGGGTCGCTCCCCATCACCCTCAGCAGCCAAGCTCGAATGAGCTCCAGCTTCTCCCAGGTTGTCCCCTGCTTTTTGGGAGGGAAGGGAAAAGTTAAGAATAGCCGTGGGCGAGAGAGGCGCTGCTGGGACTTCTCCTGTTGCTTAACATGCTGTCGAGATGGGACAACGTTACACAAAAAGATGCCTGGCTCTCAGAACATGCAGTTCACTGGAACCTGAGCTCAATGTTTGCCTTCAGTTGTTTCTTTAAACAGTCTACCAGCCAGCTGGGAGGGTCTTTGCTCAAATTATAAAGACCACCGATTTCCAAACGTGTTTTGGTAAAGAAGCACATTACTTGCATTGTCTATTTAAATCCTCAACAGTTATTCTAGGTAATAGGTAGTCCTTCAATTGTCTTGCCTCCTTGTATTTAAAAACTGAAATAATCCTATTGATGTGAGCTTGTCTTTTCCTGTACCCCTATGGATTAGATAGGAAATTCAAAAGGGCATTTGTGGACACTTGCTGCAGTATGAGCTCTCCATTCTCATTAACAGGTGAAACAGTGTATTGCTCCCACCTGGAATCTCTGCTTTGGTGCTCTGAGGCTCAAACAAGGAATGGGCACTCGGTGGGTCGTGGTGGTGGTTGTACACAGTATGCACACAGGGTGTACATCTCATCCGAGTTGCATCTGGGTAGCTCACAGGAGTGCAGACCTGTGTGTGAGAACCATGCCGGAGGGTAGCTCAAGGGTAAAGGTCTCTTCAGGGTAGGCTGACCAGATGTCCCCTTTAAACGGGACAGAAAACAACGGTCCTGTCCTGTTTCACATGGTACATCTGGTCAGCCTACTGACACCTTGAATTTAGCCCAGTGAGACTAGGCTGACCATACGACCCATTTGAAACGAGACAGGACCATTGTTTTCTGTCCTGTTTACAGCAGGACGTCTGGTCAGCTACCTCAGGGGCACGAAAACATGGGCCCCAAAGGGTAGTTCAGGAACATGAACTCGGCTTCTCCCCAGATTAGCCTGGGCCCACGCCAGCCCACTTTGACAGCCTTTCGTTTTACTTATAAACAAGTAGTTACAGAGGAGACCCAAGGGCTCGGACTTTCTTCTAGCAGCTTCCTTTGCTTAAGCAAAGGGAAAAAAAGAACAGCCTCATACAAAGCTAAAGGTCACCACAAGGAAGGAACTCTGCTGTGCTTTCCTGTAAGGCCACTGGAGAATACAAGCAGAGGCAAGCAGGCTCGCCCCCAGGTTACCAGGGACAGGACACGAGGGGTTAACATCTAGGAGTGAACTCAGGACCAGAGTCAGGAGAACCTGGGTGTAAGTCTTGGCTACACTGTTTCTCAAGGTCACATCTCTGACCTTGCCTTCTTTCCTTATAAACATGAGGTCATGCCCATCTCCTAGCATGCTTGGAAGATGCAATGAGATGTCTGTAAAGGTCCTAAAATTGCACATGTCATTCGGGGACAATGCGTGAAGAGGGACATTTGTTCTTAAGGCAACAGGAATACATTTCATTGTCCTCAGAGGAGGGTAATCGTTACACAAGGTGGCTACCAAGCCTAGCAACCAAGCCAATCCTTAATAAACTGTTTCTCGATACTATGTTATAATGAATGACAAAGTAGTATTATATGTATTTCTAGACTTAATGGCCACCCTATAGAAAGAATCTTTGGAATAGAGAAAATGTAAGATTTTGTTTTCCCATAATTGTGAAGCAGTCGCACTGAGTCTGGGTACAGCTGGGGCAACAGATTTCCTCAATGTCACAGTCCCCATTCCCTTCACCAACTAGTTCTGATACACCCGGGTCGCTCACAGGAGAAAACACTGTCAGTATCAACATTTAGCAGCATTTTCAAAGTACAAGTTGTTTCTTTTTTTGGTTTTAATAAAAAGCTCAACTACTTTTTTAGTCCAGAAATTCTACATGGTCTTATTAGATTTATACATATTATCTTTTAATATTTATGTAAGTGAATACTCCTTTTTAAAAAAGGATTTCCAAAAGACTCTGAGAATTTTATTTTTCCACAATAAAAGAATGGAGCAAGGGGGTTCTCCGGTGGCATAGTGGCTAGGCCTTGGCGTTGAGAGCATTGTGGCCTGGGTTCGATTCCCAGCCAGGGAATACACCCCCCCCAAAAAAAAAGAAAAGAAAAAGAAGGGAGCAGTGTCCACGCATGAGAGTGCAACCAGCAGTCACGTAGACCCTCCGCATGGCTCAGCTCCTGGTGTGTGAAGTGATTCGACACTGTCCCCTAGCTCTCAGCTTTTAGAAGGGAGTCTCAGAGGGATAAAAGCAATAACTATCTGTATTACTTAATAGCCCAGGAAGGGAGAAAACAGATGGGAAAAAATACAGTCCAATAAAAATAGCAGACACCGAATTTGTTCATTCCGAGATGTCTGGAAAGGAGAGATTCTGTGGAGCACGGATGCAGAAAAGGTGGCACTCCTAACAGGAAAAAGGCATTATGGACACAAAGTCAGAGAAGTGTCCACTGAGAGCAACTGGCTTCAACTCCATTGTCACAGGGCGGGGGACACACAGAGAACACGGGACAAAGCTCGGGCAACAGCCCTTAGCGATGTCAGGCTTACTGGCATTATGGTTCAACAGTCTTCAGCGGTGGAGAGAACCAAAGACCACCACCATGTGTAAGGCGGCTACCATGGCAACAGCACAACAGTCAAAAAGCAGCTAGGAAAAAAAAATTAGCTAGAGCCTGGGTTATCCGCCGTGTGAAATCCAGCCCATACTTCCTTTCTCATGAAGGCTTGAGACATGTGCGGAGACATCTTGAACATGTGTAGGTAACCCTTCATTTGAAAGGCAGACAAGAGCCTCTTCATGAACTCTTTCTCCTCATTAGTAATTTTTCACATCAACTCACCCTTTAAACTAGAAAAGATGCTGCAAGTTATCTCAGCTCGCTTCTAATTGGGACACGGCGCCAACAGTACACGTACCATTGAAAGAACGACCGTATCTTCCTGGTTCTTCCACTGAATAGGTGTCACCTTGTTCAAGAAAAGCGTGTAAACATAAGGCCGGGTTTTGTTAGTCTCTGTTCCTGAACAGGAGTGGGGCCCTCCTCAGCTCTTGTACTGTATTAGCCTGGCATTATCCTCCTCTTGCTGGACTGTGTTCATCCGTGATGTCACCAATCCCGTACACGAGGTGGATTGAAGCCCAGGTCATACACCCACTAGGAGGGAGGATCCAACTTCAGCTGAAGCGATCTTTGAGCGTTTCAAATAAAATGTTCAACATGACCACTAGATCCAGGCACAGATTCTTTACAGAGCTTCAGCCTGAACTGATGTCCTAGGAAAACCATCTGGTAGCCAGGGCTGATCCCATCTGCTCTCCAGCTCGACATCATTAGTTGTGTGATCACATGATCGGGAACCAAAATGAAACACAACAAAAAACCCTTTCTCTAGGTTCTGCTTTGCCGTATTACCAACTTCTGTGTTGGCCTTGATGTCCTCCCGGAAGGCATGGATTCTGGAGACCGACGTTGTAAGCGACCGTCTGGCACACGGTGCCCTTGCTCGCAGGAGGCTGGAAGCCTGGGCCTTCGTGAGGAGTCCGGGTACGCCTGGACAGCGGCTTCCAGAAGCGCCGGGAACTTTGTTTCTTCTGCCCCTGCCTCCGACTCCTTCTGCTCACGTGGGGACTGCCCAAATAACCCATTTTCTTACATCTGAAAGAGGGTGTACCTTTTTTTCAGAATAAACTAGAATGTTACAGCAAGCTTTTTGTCACTAAGGAGCAAGCTCAAGAAATCACTCAAGTACACGGGCGAACGTTACAAAGGTATTTTCAAGCAACTGCTCTTCTGCCTCCACTCCCGAGTCACCTAAGTAGAGAAACAGACCTTTGGTCATGGCTCTGATTTGCAAAACATAAGAGTTTAGGCCAGGCTTCAAGTGTAGGGTTAATTCTCATTAAAGGGTCAAGGTCTGCCACCTGGTGGTAAGAAATAGAATGACACTTGCTTTTGTCATTTCTTTTCTTTCTATTCCATTTTTGCAAACCGATCCTCCGGCTGTGACTTGGGGTCTGCTTGCTTGCCACCAGCAAAGTCTCCTAACCCATGATAATGATACTGACACCTTGAAGATAATTTTTTAGCACGTATCTAGAACTCAACCATTTTAAATCACCTTTGACATGTTTTAGAACAGCTGGGACCAGCAGAGGTGAGGAGGGACTGGTAGGGTAAGGGTTCTCCTAAAAAAGAAGGCAAGCATTCATTCATTCATTCGTACACAATCATTCATTGAGTCACTGTTGAGTACCAAAACCTATGCTAAAGAAGTTGCAAACAGAAATGTGTAAGACGACTCCCCCCTGCCCCGCCACCCCACCCCTTGCCCCTTTAGTGACAAAGAGATGAGGAGATTACCAAATTAGGATGGGAAAATAAATTCAGGTAATTCTCATTCCCATGGAAGGCCAAGGAGAGCGCAGAATCTTTAGAGTCCATTAGGGGGAGTGCTAAGTCTCCAGAAAGGAAGCACACAGTGGGCTAATTCTGGAATATGCCCACAATTCTTTAGAGATTTAGCCTAATATCCCTCACAGAGAATGAGGATACCCCAGCGCCCTGGGGAGCTTGGACTTCCAATAACCTCCTCCAGCACCTTCCTCTTTCACTAACTCTTACTTTTCTTTTTCCACCCAGGCTCTCAAAGTGTGGTGCCAGCATCCGTGCTGTCATCACCCAGGGAACTTGTAGAAATGCAAATTCTCAGGCCCTACTTTAACACGCCCCCACCCCCACCCCAGGGGATTTTGATGCCTGCCAACGTTTGAGAACCACTAGTCTGCAAACCATGTGGGTGTGGACGGGGGAGACTGGTGGGAGTGGCAGGTAAGGAAAGGAGCCAATCTAGTCAGTCTCACAGCGTGTTAGAGGAAGCAGAGGAATAGTGACAAAGAAAGACGACAGTCATTGCAGAGGCTTTTGCCAACTCAGTTCCGCACTGTTGTCCGGACATTAACCCCCAAACTCACCCTCCGCAACATTGGTTATGGAACCCAGATCTTCAGACTGGAGATGGACACAGCCTTCAACTCACATGTCTTTAAAGAGGGAGCCCCACAGCCTCCGGGGCAGATAAGATAAACCAGGGCTCTGCCCACCCCACCGGTGCTCAGCTCCAGCGCTCTCCCAGATGCATGGCAGCCCTGGCTCACCTCCCTGGCAGTGTGGTGCAGTGGAAAGCCCCCTCCAGCGGTGGAGAGACCTGGAATGCACGCTCACTGCATTAACCCCCTGGAGGCACTCTGCGCCCTGCTCCCCCCTCTGTTGATAACGCGAATACTGCTTATTAAAGGGAAATGCTACTTAAATGCACAGTGCTGAAGCACATACAATACCACAGAGCAGACATTATTCCTTAGTGTTTTTCTGCCATCCTTTCCCACCCTCCCTGCATCCTGTCTGTGCCTCCCTCCCTGGCATTTCAAGCTCAACGTGGGCACTTGAATAATAAGGAATGAACGACTGAAGCATGCTTCTGCTCGCTCTCATAGTTGTCTGCAGCGGCTGCCCAAAAGGGCCAGGAGCGCAGATTTCCTCAGTCTCTTCTGAAGAAACGACTCTTTTTAGGGGGAACGTATTAAGCTTACTTTGGCAGCCCCCTGTTCTCCATTCCTCCTCCCCACACGTGGCCACACAAAGCACGGAAGTGGGGGTGCAGGGACAGGCTTCGTATTTCCAAAGTCCGAGTCACCTCGGCCTGGCGTCCATCTCACTCACTCAGCTGCGGACTAGAAGATGGGCCTGGGCGGGGACAGAGCCCGCCCCCCCGCCCCCCCGAGCCGGTGCCGGTCGGGCCGCATCTGCTCCAAATTTATAGCTCCTCCTCGGGCCGCCGCCGGCCTCTCCACGGCCTCTTTACCAAGTGCAGCCCCAGCTGAGGCCCCTCCCGCAGGGAGGGAGAAGACCCACCGCGCCGGCCCCGGGCTGGGGGCGGGAGCAGGTGTGAAGCGGGGGTCGCAGCCGCGCGCGCGGTCACCCTCCAGAGCACCGCGGAGACCCGGCTTCACCCCCACGTGCAGACAATGGCGCGGGGGCCAGGCCGGGGCGGCTCATTACCCCGACCTGCCGGGAGCGCAGGATGGAGGCGGCGGGAGCGGGGAGGGCGGGCCGCCCCAGTACTCGAGGGTGGAGGGGGCGCGGCCGGACCCAGGACTGCGGCCCCGTCTGCGGCCAAGAACCCACCCTCGCCGATGCCCTAAGGCTGGCGCCGACCTGGGCTCCCACGGCCGGAGGGGAGGAGGGAAGGGAACAAAGAGGCCCGGGGGCTGCAGAGGGCCGGGCAGCGCCCCGGAGCGCGCTCCTCGCCGCTCGGCTGATGGCCCATTGTCCGCCTGCGCCCCGCGCTCCCGCAGACGCGTGGGAGGGTCGCTGACCGCGGAGGGAGACGCGGGTGCGGTGGGGGGAGGGTCGCTGACCGCGGAGGGAGACCCGGGTGGGGTCGGGGGAGGGTTGCTGACCGCGGAGGGAGACCCGGGTGTGGGGGGGAGGGTCGCTGACCGCGGAGGGAGACCCGGGTGGGATGGGGGGGGAGGGTCGCTGACTGCGGAGGGAGACCCGAGGGGGATGGGGGGAGGGTCGCTGACTGCGGAGGGCGACCCGGGGGATGGGAGAAGGGACGCGGGTGCACTGGGAGACTGTACAGAACTAGCACTAACACCTGCCTTCAGCACCGTCTCCACGTGCGTGTGGCTAGGGGACTGCCTTCGCGCCCCTGCCCCGCCCCAAATGCGCCGTTCCCCCAGACTGACGACCCTCTTACCTAACCCTAGTTTTTCAGGGGAGACTCCCACCTGTCTCCCCCGCCCCTCTCGCCGGGGATGCCTTTGGGAGGCTGGGGTAGAAGGTGGGCGGTGTGGACAGAAGCGCGTACCTCTGCGTGGAGGGAAAAGACTCGGAGAGAGGAGGGGCACCGGCGGGAACCCAAGGGAAGGCGCCGGTCGGGGCCGCCCCCAGCCCCCTGCTCCTCGCGCCTCAGGCCCCGTCTGTCCCGGGGAACGCGCGCTGGTGTCATGGCTTTGTTTACTGGTCCTGTCGGCCTCACTGTCGCGGTCCCTGGGAGATGGGCACCTCTGGGAAAGGACCTGAAAGGGGACCAGAAAGAGATTTGGGAAAGCGAGGTCTAGTAATAAAGGGTCCCGCCGCTGCTGGTTTGGATTCCTGGACCATTTAGAGGTCAAGGCAAGTTGAAGTGTCATCAGATCCGGAGGCCACAATCTGGCAGCCTGTGGACCTAACCAAGGCGACAGACACATTTTGGGCCATAAAATATTTGTTAAACACTCTGTTATGGGTAATAGCATATCGTGAATAATAAATATATACAAAAGTAGAGAGAACAATAGAACGAACTTCCACGTACCCAGCTTCAGAAATTACTCATTCCAAAGCAATCCATCTATTTCCCACACTCCCCTCAGGATTTTGAAACAAATCTCAAAAAATCGTATTTTTTCTGTAAATATTTCAGTGTAGTCCTTAAAGGGAAGGCGTTATTAACATAACAATACCATTATCACACCTAAAATGTAGAAGCAATGTTCAGACTTCCCCAATTTTTCTTCCTTGTTATTGTTGTTTAAATTAGGATCCAAATGAGGCTGCAGAGTGGAATGTTTCTTTTAACCTGATGTTCCTCCTTAATCTCTTTTTTTTTCCTTGCAATTTATGTGTTGATGAAACTAGGTCATTTATTCTGTAGAATTTTCCACAGTCTGGATTTTGTTGAATGTATCCCCATGGTGTCATTTAACATGTTCTTCTGCCCCTATATTTCCTGTAAATTGGTTGTTAGGTATAGAAGCTTGATTAATTAATGCTTGATTTTTCTTCTTGCAAGAATACTTAGGCCATATTGTTTGTCTCAGGAGTGATGTCGGCTGGTCTGTTTTTGTTTTTGTAGTTGTTGCATTTGTGTCCAACAATGATCACTGCCCAGATCCATTCATTTATTAGAAATTGACAGCTTGTGACATTCTATCCCTATGAGTCTGTCTCCATGCGTTCGCTGGAATACTTCTCTAAAGAAAACCTGTCAACTTCACCTAAGTTGCATTTTGAATAGGAAAGGTAGGGTACATGCTTGTTTCTTTTTCTTTCCTCATTACGACTCAAAATAATGAGTGGATTCCTTAGCATCTTCTAAAGGTGGGCAATGATTTTTTTTTAATATCATTATGAACTCATGGATTTAAACATATGTGATGTGTTTCACATCAAATGTGTTTTGATTGCATGGATATTTTAAGATCAGGAGGTACCATATTAAAAACACTAAGCTCTGGCTTCTCCTGCAGACAGCCTGGCGGTCCCGAGACCCTTCCAGAATGGCTAGAGCAGGTTGTGGTTGAAGGGGACTGCCCTCTTCAGCGAGCACTTATTCTTGCCCTGGTCTGCTCAGATCTTCTCCACCTCCCTGGCCCCTGCAGGTATGAGTTCCTAAACCAGATTCAACCTGAATTTCACCTCACAGAGGAGAGAATGGATTATGAAGTCACTTAACTAAAGTAATTTAACCGACCTGGGACTAGGAGACCAGTCTCCTGGCTGCCTCCCCAGAGGAGGGAACCAGCTGGACACGGCAGATCCCTCCATCTGGGCCGTGTCAGAGACCGTGGAACACCCACCTCAAGATAACCTTCCTCCCCGTTCCCCAAACACCCTTTGCAGAGGAAATTTGGGAGCATTCCAAACTTCTCTCTCTCTCTCTCTCCCTCTCTCTCTCTCTCTCTCTCTCTCTCTCTCTCTCCCTCTCCCTCTCTCCCTCCCTCTCTCTCTCTCTCTCTCTCTCTCCCTCTCTCTCTCTCCCTCTCTCCCTCTCTCTCTCTCCCTCTCTCTCTCTCCCTCTCTTCCTCTCTCTCGCTCCCTCTCTCTCACCTCCCACCCACAGCCAGTCACCTGGCCTGCTAATTAGCCTCTGTGCTTCCATTCCTGTCTTCCTCCCTGGCAAAGAGGTGTTCCAAAACCTAAGTCTAATCGTGTCACTCTCTGGCTTTACAATCCCTCGGTAACCCCGCATGCATTTAGGGTAGATCTAAGTCAGCCTCTTTTTGCCCCTCACGACCTGGGTCCTTACCACAACTGCCTCCTTATTGCATGCTGTCGCCTTGTGAGGACTCTGTCCCCCAGCCAGACCGCATCTCCCAGGGGCTCTGTCCACACAGCGCAGTCGTCTGTATTTTGTTCTCTGTATTTGCTATTTGTTTCTTTAAGCACCCACTCTTCCACCAGCTGACTCTCCCTGATGGTGTAAGTCCCACTTCAAGCGGTGACCTTCTCGGGAAAACCTTTCCTGGCTTGTCCTGGACTGCATTCCAGGTCCTGCTCTGCACTTCTGTAGCATCCTGTGCTTTCTGTAAGAGCACCCTGCAGGGTGAGTTTTTATTTTTGTGTTTGCTTTTTCAAGTCTTGTTCTTTTTTTTTTTTTTCCACTTCCTTCTGGAAGAGGTAGGAGCTTCCTGAGGCCTGAGAGGTGCTGAGTCTCCATCTCCAACACCTAGAACCAGAGAGCACAGTAGGCGGTCAGTGAGGATTTGGTTAGTAAATGAAATTAGACCAAAGGGCTAAAGGCATGTGAGATTTTTGGACAGGAGGAAGTTACCCCTTCCTTCATAGGGATGGGACTTGATGCAAATGAATGACAATATCATAATAAGCTCAATTGGTGGATGGATGCCAAATGGACATGAGGGTGACTTGGGGCTGAGTAGCTAGCTGCCTGGGAACTGAGTCCGGGGTCCGCAGCCGTGGCTGGGTCATGACCCAGGCCCTGCTTCCACTGGGCCATTCAAAGACGGAGCCAGTGTGTGAGTGCGTGTGAGTGTGCGTGTGTGCATGCGCATGTGTGCGCGTGTGTGTGTGTGTGTGTGAGAGGATGTGTGTGCGTGTGCGCATGTGCATGTGTGAGAGGATGTGTGTGTGTGCATGTGTGTGTGAGAGGATGTGTCTGTGTGTGTGTGTGCGTGTGTGTGTGCGTGCATGCGTGCGTGTGTGTGCGTGCGTGTCGTGTGTGTGTGAGAGGATGTGTCTGTGTATGTGTGTGCATGCGTGCGTGTGTGCGTGCATGTGCGTGTGTGTGTGTGTGTGTGTGGATGTGTCTGTGTGTGTGTGGGTGTGTGTGGCACCCTCCTGCTCCCGCTGGGAAGATAATTAAAGCGCCAAGCTGCAGAGCTGGCCGGCAGTGTTCCCCGGGGCGTGTTTCATGGGGCTGATTAATGAGGCCGGGGAGTTAATGAAGAGAAAGCTAAACGGAGGGAGCAGAGAGCCGAGCAGCAGATGGGGGGGCAGGGGGGACTCCGAAGGCATCTCCACTCTCTCTTTTCAGGGAGAGGGAGGCTGCGTGCAGGCTCCACAGGGCCCTGGCCCGGCACAGGAGGGCTGCTGCCTCACGCTGGTCACAATGGGAACTCGCCTCTTTTTGCTCTGTGAGCATCTAACGCAGCTAAACCTGGAAAGAACACGTCCACGACACAACAAAGGACCTCAGAGACTGTCCTCTTCTTTTCACCTGGAGGAACATTGGGCAGGGGATGCAGACCACCTGCAGATTTCATTCGAAACCTGAATTAAGAACCAGCTCTGTCGTTACCCTGTAACCTTAGACAAGTTTCTTAGTCCTTTGAGCCTCAGTTTCTGCACCTGTCAAACGGGATCACACTCCTTTCCCCACTTTGAAATGGCCAACATCGACTGAGAACTTCGTGTGTACCAGACACCACTCCAAACATTTATCATGTGTAATCTTATTTATTGTTCCCAACAAGTCGGGGAGGTAGGCTCTATTATTATCATCTTTATTCTATAGATAAGGGCATTGAGGCAGGGTATGTGACATAACTTGCCTGAGGTCACCCAGCTTTGTGCCTGGGGTGACCTAGTTACTAAGCAGTGGAGCTGGGAAGTGACCCCAGCACCTGTGTCCTTAAGCATGAAGTTTGCAAGGAGGTTGTGAAGATCTAATCATAAAATACACGGAAAGGACTTTGTAAACTGTAAACTGCTAAGTAAATGTGAGAAGAAGCCACTAGTATTATTATTATTAATTATATTTTTTGTTCCCAGTTTTGAACCCCAGGTAGAAACAAGGCAGTGAGGGATGGATCCCCCGAACAGAGAGAGAGAGAGAGGGGACGAGCAGTGTGATGACCTCCCGGACCTTCTGTGGCCATGTCCTAACCTTAGTGGTGGAGCAGAGCAGGAAATGACCTCTGCCTGAGCCCCCCATGCCCACCCCTCAATGCACACACCTCTGTGGTCAGTTTACAGATACACCAAATGGTCCCTGTCCCCATAGGAGCAGTGGCCTCAATTTTAAAGAATGGAGCATCGTGCCAAGGGATGGGGCTGAGTTCAGACCCAGAACCATGTTCCAATAGGAATCCGCCGTTGACCAGCTGTGTGGACCTGGGTGAGGTTCTTGATGACTCCGAGCCTCAGAGCCTCAGCTGCCAGCTGGGAGTAACTGCCACCCCTATTTCGCAGGACTGCTGTAAAAGGATAAGCACGAGCTTTGCATGAGAAAAGCTGTTGTAACTTAGTTGTGCTTTGTATCTAAAAGTGGTTGGAAGGACGGCGCTGGTCACTTCCCTGGGGTCTGCCTGGGGTTTCCAGAAATAGGCAAGAGGGGAAGGTCCCTGAGCGCCCCAGTGAACACACCTCACCTCCCCCAGGACCCAGACTTTGGGATCTGCAACTCCGTATTGATCTCCAGTCAAGAGCAATTGGAGACCAGGAGCCAATCAGCTCCAGCCAAGTCTTGATGGGTTTGAAATGAGCCAGTTCCCTCTGGCCAGTCTCTCCTGCTGAACCATGGAAATTGAGGCTGCCCAGGCCAGCTCGACACAAACCAGTCTGCCCTCTCATCAGACACTGCCCCCTTCCCCACCAACTGGACTCTTAAGCCCCCAGCCCTCACCAGTGTGCCCCATGCCACCCCTCACGGTGGGGGCAGTCACAATGGCAAAACGGGAGCGACAATAATTTTCTCCAGAGGAGCTCGTGTCTAGAGAAACCAATATTTAACATCCCCATTTACATCGAAAGCGTGATTCTGATTATGAGATGGTAATGAGGGGATTAGCCAGAGCAGAGGGCCCCCCTGCCTGGCGACCCCTCCCGTTCCCCACCCCCTCCGTCACCCTGCATGTGGGCTGATTCCTGGAGGAGGCTGTGCGGGGAGGGTGGGGGCACTCCCACCGGGAGAGCATCAGAGATGCCAGAGCAGGGCAGGGGTCCTGCAAGACCCGGTCGGAGAGCCCCTTCTTCATATCTGGCATCAGTTAGCCCCAGAAGGGCTGGCGGGTGAGATCTGAGAGTCCTCCCATCACTCTCCCCACCCCCCCACCCCCCCCACCCCCGGCTGGGCTGAGGCCTCTGCTCCCGAGTCTCTCCAGAGAGGTCAGTTCCCTATGACTGCTTTGCCTCTGCCGTTGAGGACCAAGGTCACAACGTCTGTTGGAAGAATGCTTCCTTGGCTCCTGGCTCCTCCGGCTGTACCTCAAACCCAGTCCCCTCACCTCCACCCCCCAACCCCCGCCTCTCTGGAATGGCATCCTGGTCCTCCTTATCCCTGACCAGGGCCTCTTAACCAGGCAGCAGATTATCTCTGGCTCTTCCTGTGGGACCAGGGGTGGGGGATGGAGAGAACCCAAGGGGGTCACCCATCCTGAGGCCCGGTTCGTTGGTGGACAATTGCGCTCAGACAGGATAATTCAGTGTGTGATTGTGGTCACACCCCTCCTTTTGTGCCCCTTTCAGAGCCAATCTCCCAGGCCCAGATGGGTTAATCCATAATGCAGACGAGCAAGTAATTGGCTGTCAGCCCAGTCCCCTGAACCCCCTCCCCTATTAGTGCCACTGCCCTAATGAAGCCCAGCTTGGAGAGCCCCCTTCTCAATGAGGCGCCAGCCCCAACCCAGCCAGGCACACATGTGTCTCCGCTGCTCTGCCTGAAGCCTGGCTCCCTTTAGGGACCCCCAGCCCAGCCTCCCCGGGGTGACCCAGCTGCCAGGGCTGCAGCGGCCCCGGGGGGAGGCTGTGATGGATGGGAGGGAGTTAGTTAATAAAGCCCAAAACACATGGGCCCTGTCCCCACTCCGACCCCCCCCCCACACACACACACATACACACACACACTTTTGCAGCCTCCCCTGCCAGCAGCCCCGGCCTTTGGAAACAGCCCCATAGAATATTCCCCACTCCCACCCCAAGCCTAAGCTGTGCTGAAATAGGACCCAAATGGGGGCTGTGAAGCTGCTTCTTTGGACAACGGCCCAAGTCATGGCTGCCCACCCCATCGCCAGCCTCGGCCAATCTAAGTCCCCTCGTGGGGTGTTGGGCAGAGATGGCTCAAGGCAGTGTTGAAGGGTGAGCTTGGCCTTCAGTCTCCAATGTCTCAACTAATATTGGAATCTTATCAAGAGACTTTCTTTTCCCTAATTCTTGGACTCCATCTCTGCTTCTTGATCCTACACACTGCCCAACCAATTCTTTCCTTAGAGGCAGAACCGGAAGCACGCCCAAAAGATGAGACAGGTTATCTGCCAAGGGCTGTTCTCCTGGAGGGAGCTGCCTGGTGTCCCACCCGGCGTCCCCATCAGGTTTTGAGCCCCCTGTCTCCTACAGGATTCAAGCCAGCCCTGGATGGGATCTGTGTAAAATATCACAGAAGAGAGGTTTGGGGAGGGTATTTGCAAAGGGACCCACCATCCTCAGACTCCCTGCACTTCTTTCTATCCCCACTCTCTGTTCTCTCCTTCCCTCAATGCAAAGAGCTTTGCTGACCCTCCTGCCGAAACAAAGGAGGGAAAGAAGGAGGGACTGGCCGCTGCCTGGACTTTGGCTGCTCAGGCTGCTCAGACTGCTCCGGGGAGCCCAGGGGCAGGAGCTCAGTGTCCTGGGGAGGTCCCTCCACCTGTAATCTGTGTAACCCTTTAAAAGCAAAACTTTTCTCTTTTTCTACTATTCATGGTTGATACTTGTATATTTTTCAATGGGGGGAAAGATGGAAAAATTGTACATATGTTCTCACATCTAATTCAACCGTTGATTATATTTTGGTTTATTTTTTCCCATTTTTTATATGCACGTAGGTAATTACTCAGCACGAGTGAAGTACTTACTGAATGTCTTCTATGTGCCAGCTGCACTGCTCGTAATGTTTTGGGCCTGGATCATAACTCCAGATCCATTCCTAGCTTTCCTTCTCTTCTAATGCCAGGGTTATTGCCCAGGAATAGTAAAGCTCCTCATCATGGAATATATGGAAATTCTCACATTTAGGGTAGGGGCCTTGGGGCCTGTTAAGGGTGGAATCCATCAGAGGCGCCAAAGTCACAGTGGGCACTTCCTTTATGATTAAGACCTCGGAGGGGAAATTAAGGCCCCGTGCTGCTAAGTGCGGGGCTCAGGGGGTGGAGGTAGGTGACCCTGAGAAGAGTCTAGCGCCATTTCTGATCAGATGGGGGAACAATACTGAGTGGTGAACTATCATTCAGAAGCTGCTTTTAGGAAATGCTGAATATTTATGAGCTATGCAATCAGGACCTCAGAGGTAAGGCTTTAAATATAAACGGGCAGCAGGATGGGGTGTCGGGAAGATGGAAGGAGGGAGGGACATGAAAGAGAAGCTGTGGGAAAAGGAGAAGGACACAGGAAGGAAGGAAGGAAGGAAGGAAAGAAGTGAGGGAGGGAAGAGTAGTTTCCATGACTTGTCCGAGTACTAACTTCTCTGCAGGATCCTAAAAGCTAGTTGCATCCTACTCATCGTGTAGCTAGCTAGCTGGGAGTGAGGTCACGATGAGGCTGGACTTGTCCAGGTCACGCTGCACTTCTCTGTGGGAGCCCAGTCACACCTTGGAGTCATCTTCGCTCCAAGGAACTGAGCTCCAGGATATGTGGGTGGAATGGATGTATCCTCATGATGTAGGAGGGGGGACCCCCCAAAACCCGGAATTATCTTCTGGAGGGTGGGCCCCTTGTAGAACAGGCACTCCCTGCGAGGTGAGTGTTCTGGGACCCATCTGCATCCGGGTACCAGCTGGCGGTGTTGTGAGAGGCTGCGTTCGGCTTCAGTGAATTTTTTGGAGACTCTCTCAACGCCTTTGCCCCTTTCATGACGGGTGATGTACCCGGACAACATGCAGCACAATGCACCAGCCCACACCGTGCTGAGTGTTCAGCAGTTTTTGACCCAAAACTTGGCATGACCCCTGTGCCCCACCCTCCATATTCACCTGATCTCGCCCTGAGCAACTTTATTTTCTGTTTCCCTGGATGAAAAAGTCCTTAAATGTAAGCGTTTTGCAATGGAGAAGAGGTGAAATTTAAAAAAATGGTAGAAGCACTAAAAGGCATCAAAACTGATGAGTTCAAAAATTGTTTTGAGCTGTGGGAAAAGTCTACCAACCACGTGCTACACATTGTGTCAGGCACCAAGACGAATAAGACGGAGTTCCTGCTCTCTAAGGTGAACGTGCAGCTTATGAGGGAGACTGACATGTAAGCAAATAATTAAAACAGTCTGGGAGAGTCCGGGAAGACTTCCCTAAATAGGTGACTGAAGTTGGGTGGGGTGCCAGGGTGTAAGGAAGCCATCGGGTGGACAGTGTTGGGGAGACAGCACTTCAGGAAGAGGGGTTGGCAAGAGCAAAGGCATAGAACCAGGTGGGGGGAGCACCAGACACTCAGGACAACGGGCAGCTTGGTGGCGGGATGTAGATGACCAGAGGGGATGGGGTGAAGGGGTCAGGTGATGGATACCGGTCTTGGAAAGGCAGACAGCATCCAGACTGTGGCATTTCTTGAGTGCCACATGTGTGGGGTCTATCCTGTAGGAGCTCAGGAGCCATTATATTTTTAAGTAGGCGAGTGACATGATCAGATTTGAAGGTCAGAGACAAGTATGTAGCTGTGTCTGGCACTTAGTAGGTGCTCACTAAGTAGGTGCTCACAAGTCCCAAAGCAGCAGTGCAGAGGACGGATTCTCAGTGGGAGACCGAATGCAGGGAGTTATTTTGCAACCGAGTGAAAGGTGAGAATCTAGACTAAGGCCATGCAATAGAGGAAGGCAGGAGGTACAGAGCCAAGGAAAACATCTCAGAAATTGACTGGAGTGGCATAGAGGGAGGGAGGAGAGAGAGAGAGGGAGAGAGAGAGAAGAGGCAGCAGGGTTAGTGGGCACTGAGGGGACAGTTAACCAGATGTGGTCACCAAACCAATATTTATGGAGTGCTTGCTCTGTACCAGTTTTATGTTAATATGAGGAACCATGAGCACTCTTGTTCTCCTAGCCATTGTTCTGTCTGTACTAGGATGTGGCCAGTTCTGTCTGGTTACCTCCAGATTTCCAGACTTGGTGGCATGTGGTGCAGAGTCTCCCCACAGGCTCCTCCACTGAAACTCTGTGGGGAAAGGGTAGTCTTGGGCAGGGGGCCCTAGCTTATTATCTCAGCAGCTACTGCAGTTGAGCTAACAAACCCTGGCTCCTGCCGGGGGCCGGCCCCTGCTGTCTGCTTTGCAGCGGGTGCCTGCTCTTTGCTCTCTGATTCCCCCTCCTGTTTGGCCCTCTGGCCCCTGCTAGCTGGGTCACTGCCCCCTAGCATCATCACATTGAAGCCAGCAGCCCTGCTGGGCCATTCACAGGCTTAGCCTAGTAGGGGTGGGGGACAGATGTTAGTTGCTTGTCTCCGTCCCCCACACCCAACACACACACAGATGCTCCATGTGTATCAATGCCCTGGGAAGGGATCCAGGCAGAGAGTGATGCGAAGCTGCAGGCTCCAGGGGGATGTAAATGGACCAGGCAGTGAGTGTGTGCGTGCATATTACAGAGAGGGAGTGGCAGTAATCAGCATGAGATTGGGTAGGGGGTTGCCCTCAGCCTGCCCCTCCTAGGCAATTACATGCCAGCAGCTTCATCCACTACCAGCTGGCATGCAGGCTTTGGACCACCAAGAAGCCTCCCATACAGCCTCCAACTGGTCACTGAAAATTCCCAGCCACATTCTCTGGCCAATGTGCTGGCACTAGGCCAAGGAAGTAGGCCTGGCGGGGTAGCTAATCTATCCATCAAAACACACACACACACACGTGCACACATGCACACACATGCACATGCACGCGCGCACACACATACCCTTCTTCCCACCAGATGCCCAAACCCTGTCAGAAAGAACTTACTCTGCACCTCAGCAGACTCACCTCTCCCCAGCCTCCTTGCCTCCTGTTACTCTCTCTCTCCTTTCTGCCACCCCCCCCCCCAAAAAAAAACTTCCTTTTCTCTTTTCTACCCTAAAGCAAAGACCATTACTGATAAGACCATGGAGAAGAAGCAGGCCCCTGAGGCAGCCGAAGGGAGGGGCCCTGAACTCAACTCTGGTTCTTCCTCACCCTAAGGTGGAAACTTATAAATCAGTTGAATGGGTCCCCAGACAAGGGCCCTCCAGTTGCAGTGCGTGGGTGTTCTCAGTGTTTTGATGCTGCACAGCACCTGTGGTCTACAGGGTGGGAATGGAGACGGAGCCAGCGAGTTACCTACCCTCTCTAAGCAAGAGGCAGAAGCAGCTCGTATGGGCAAATCGGGATGGGTACAGGTGGTGAGGAGAGGCAAACTCCTTCCAGAACTGCCTATGGGCACAGACCAGAGGGAAACTGGACTGGAAAAGCTGCAGGGACAGGAAAGCAGGAGAGGGCTGCACCTGGGGCTGGGGTGGAGGGATGTGTGTGTGTGTGTGTGACCCCTGCTGGGCCCTCTCTGCCCCACCCCCTACTGGGCCCAGGGCTCTAGGAACACTAGGGTGGGAGGTATTTATTCTCCAGTACATCCCAAATGAGTACACCACCCTCTTTTGGCATTGGATCTGAGTTGGTTTAAAGGGAGAGTATTCTAGAGATACAGAGAGGTATAAAGAAGGAAAGAGCAGAGAGAAACAAGAAGAAAAGTGGGGAGAGGAAAAAGAGTATGGAGAAGAGATGAGGTGTAGAAGAGGCACCGGAAATTTGGGCCAGGAATGTCCTGGAAAGAAGGAGACTGGCCCCACCACGTGTGCAGCCTCCACACCCAGAAAGCAGCCTTGCCCAGGGGCCGAGTCACAGCCTCCGCTCAGGGAACCCTGAGCAAATAAGCCCTGATCCCTACATAAAGGGCCAATTAACTGCACCGTCTCCAGGAACAAATCCGATAACAGGGTGACAAGCCCCTAGACACTGGCAGGCCCCGTGTTTGCTGAGAGGCTGACTGGGAGCAAATCAGGGGATTAGAATGGGGCAGGAGCCACATGGCGGGGTGCGGTTTCCTCTGTGCTGCAGCCCTCCCCGTCCTGCAGGTCCCCGGATTTCTACCCTGATTCAGCCTCTGGTGTGATGGAACCCAGGGGACCCAGGTCATCAGGCTGCGGAGCAGAGGACTTGGGAACTGGGACTCCAAAGTCTCTGAGTAGAGCAAGGAGTCCTGAGGTCCAGAGTGATGATGTATTCTAATTGGCAAATAATAGAATTGGGACCCACTTCTGGGTTGGTCATTCCAAATCTATCACTTACCTGAATGCAACCTGGCCCTGGAGCAAGAGACAGACATCGAATCCCATCTGTTAGTATCTTGGTGCTTTACAAAGAAGAGGGGTATTGCGGGCCCCTCTCCCACCTCCCCCAACTCTCAGCCTCAAGGTCTGTGAGGCGACAGACACCTAGTCCAGCACCTGCAGCGAGGTGCTGAAAGAACCCTCCCAGGGCGCTTGCCTCCCTTGGGGTGGGGCTATCTGATGTCCAACACCCCACCCCACCCTCCCCCGCCCATGTTTCAGGCCCTGCGAAGTCATTAACAGAGCTGAGGCTATGAGGTAAGAAGACACCCAAACACTGGGTAGTTTGAAGCCCCAAGGGCTGGATTGAAGCAGAAGTTTTGGGACAAGCCCACTCAGCCGGGCAAGATACTCAAACTTGGTCCCGCTTACTCTGGGGTCTACGACTGGGCAGCATCCACCGCTCTGGATCTCCACCTGTTCACCTGCTCCGTCCCTGGTCTCAAGCAGCCACCCCACCAAGGCGGACTCATCACACAGAGCCTGATGGCTGAGCCACAATTCCTCACTCACCCATCACCAGGACCCCAGATGGGAATGCTGGCACCCCAATGCCATCTCCAGCCTAGGAAAGTGTGTGCGCGCGCGCGCGCGCGCGTGTGTGTGCGTGTGTGCGCGTGCGTGTGTGCGCGTGTGTGCGTGCGTGCGCGCGCGCGTGTGTGCGCGTGTGTGTGCGTGCGCGTGTGTGCGCGTGTGTGTGCGTGTGCGTGCGCGCGCTCCTGGTTAGGGTGTAAGACTGGGAGATCTTCAGGTAAAAAGAACTTCAGACAAGTCGGAAGCAGCCGGGGACTTGGGGAAGAGCCATGCCCCGCGCCCCCAAGATGTTACCAGGTTTGAACAGATTTGCACGAGTTTTGCATCAACTCCATCTCCTCCCTCGCCCTTGCATTTGCAGAAACAATCCTGCTCTCTTCGTCTTCGTCCCGTACGTACTCCCTGGTTTCCCTTAGTCTCCTCAAAAAGGTGAAACAACTTAATAAAACACGACAGGGCAGAGTAATGCAAAAGTATGCAAATCCATGCGAGATGCCTGGGTTTTCCTGGACTTTCTCCCTGAAGTTTTACCCCTGATCCTGCAGGAACTACTAGATTGGGGTTCCGAGGCGTCGCCTCATCCCCTAGCCTCTCCGCTGCAAACCGGTGACGGCGGGCAAGGGGGAGGTGCGCTGTGGAATTGTTCTCCACCCGTCCCCCAGTTCCCGCCCCGAATCACCCGGCCTCCTGCACTTCCGCGGATAAATGCCAGGACCTGGGTGGAAATGGAGAGCCAAAGCAGCGAGCTTGCGCTTTGCCTCAGTTTCCCTAAGGGCCGGGAAAAGGAAGGAGGGAATTCCTGTTCTAAAGTCGGATCAGACGGGGTCCCAGAGGGCCCCCTTCCTTCTTGAGTGCTTTAAGAAAGCAAACTCCTGCGGCGTCCGGAACCCGACGCGGGGCGCGGGGCGGGGACTTGGACTCGCGCTACGCGACGCGAGCCTCTGGCCAGGCTAGTGGCCGTCGGGCGGGGGTGGGACGGTGGAGGGAGGTGGATTAATCCCTTAATTACGCCGTGATAGGCTTGGCACCTGCTTTCCGCCGCCCAGCTCCCGGGGGACCGGGGCACTGGGGGGTGGAGAGAAGGACGAGGGAAGGAGGAGGGCACGCGGAGGCACGCGCCGCACCCGGGCGCCGGCCGGCGGGACAGCGGCACCGTGGCTGGGGCAGCGAGCGGAGGCTGTGGAGGGGCTTGCGGCTCCCGGCCTGCGGGTCTCAGACCCAGGGGCTGGGCCCCGAGCCCCCCGCCCGGGTGCCCCTCGGGTCGCGCCATGCTGCGCTACCTGCTCAAAACGCTGCTGCAGATGAACTTGTTCGCGGACTCCTGGGCCGGGGACATGTCCAACTCCAGCGACCTGCTCTTTGGCTTCAACTCCTCGGTGGCGGCGCTCAACCACAGCCTGCTGCCCACCGTTGAGCCTTCTCTCAACGGTAAGCCCCTGCCCCGTGGGGACATCAGATCCCGGATGGTAAGGCGGGAGGGCGGCGTGGTGGGGGCGACGCAGGGCTCCCGTCCCGGGGCCTGGCGGAGCGGCGCCTCCCTGGGCGGCGGGGACCAAGGGGTAACTGGGGGCGTCGAGCACCTGAGTGGAGTACCGGCGGAGGTCGAGGGTTCGGGAGGAGATGGCTGCCGAGTCCATCACTCCCCACCACCCCAGCCGGACGGCGGCCACCCCAGGGGAGGAGAATCGTGGCTGGGAGTGAAATAGGAGGTAGGAGAGGCCGCGACCCGCTGCGGGGAGGTTAGCGGAGGGGCGCGGCGGCCGGCGGGCCTGGGCCGATCCGGGACCCTCAGTGACCACCCAGGTACCAGGTTTTCCTGGGGGACCCTAAGTTTTCCAAGAACTCACTTAGCACGAGGGCGAGGAAGCCAAAATGTTGGATGTGTTTGCTACAGAGCGCTACAGAGGCGGCGACCATTTCAGGGGTGCTTAGGAGTCTGCCCCTCAGTGTGGACTCGCAGGCGCCCACCCGGCAGAGCTGCGGCGGGCGGGCAGCGCCGGCGGCTAGGTCGTCACCGCTAATTAAGGTTATTAATAAATGGCTGAGACCGCGCGCTCTCCCGCGCAGCGGGAGCCAGGGAGGGACCCGAACTCGTCCCCTGCCGGCCGCGTCGGGAACTCCCACATTCCCCGGCGCCGTGGCCTTGGTTCCCTCTGATTCTTCCCCAGTCCTGAACCTTGGCCTCTGTCCACCCAAATCTAGGGCGAGCGCGGTGCGGCAGACGCGAAGGCGGCGGGAAGTGAGGCCTGGGCAATGAGCGTGTGCTTGTGCGTGTGTGTACTCCAGGTGCTGGGGTGGAGCCCCAGAGCCCCATTAGCATGGCCGTTAGCTATTCATTAGCTGCTGTCGAAGCCTCTCCCGAGACCTGGAATGACAGGGAGAAAATTCCTGGGAAAGGGAGCCTGCAGCTGTGTCTACAGGAATTAGGGGGAAAGTGCTGACCAGCAGGGTGTGGTATGCACGGAGGGAGTGAGCTGGGATTCTCCAATCTCCTGACCTCCTAGATTCCCGGGAGGTTGCGCCCCAGACACGCCTCTGCTCACTTAGCGGTCTACAGGGTGTTTTCACAGTACGTCGTCTCATTTAAGCTCGAACGTTCAATGAGGTTTGTAGGGAAGGAGTCGATGGACACATTTGCGGCTGAGGAAACAAATTCAGAGGGGACAGACAGTACCCCAGTGGTCACAAAGGCAGCACAAAGCTTGGCCATAACAGACCTATTTCCATTACACCTGATGTTCCTGTGAAGGGGGCAAGGGGGAATAGTGGGGCCTGGTTGAGCCTGATTCAGGTGGGGACTGTAGGAGCCAAGATGAAGTAAGATGGGTGCAAAGAACCCTTAAATGATCTTAGAATAGCCATGTTTATTGAGTCTTTGCCCCAAGTGCTTTGCCTATGACAACCCTATCACTACTCCCATATTATAGAAAAAGAAGCCGAGACAGAGAAGTTCAATCATCTGCCCAAGTTATTACAGTAGGAAGTGTCAAAGTCTGAGATTCCAGCCATAGTTAGTTCCAGCCAACCCCACCCCCAGCTCTTAACCACGCCACTGCTGCTCACCATGGAGTCTGTCTCAACAGGGTTTGGGATGGGATGGAAGAGAAGAGTCGGGTGATAATCAGAAGTTTGCACGTGGAAGCGAGGACCTGGAGAAAATTATTCCCTTACCCAAGTGGGAGGGAACTAATTGATCTTGTGCCTAACCCGTTAAATACACTGTCCAGGGCGGTACCACCGCGGGCAACCCACCCAGCTTTGTGTCCATCAGAACTTCTAAGCGTAGGGGCGAGGCTGGAAGCCGAGGCCCCAGCGGATCCTGGAGCAGGGTGGGCGAGGCGGGGCGGGGCGGTGGGAAACCAGCCGGGCAGACCCGGGTCGGTGAAGGACAGATTCCGCGAGACGGCAGCGGCGCCTACTGGCCGCCAGGGGTCACGAAGCCCCTTGCGAGGAGGCCGGAGTATCTGACACCACGGCTCCAGGCTCCAAAACCGAGTGCAGCAGAGGAAGCGAGAGGTCTGTAGGCAGAGTGAGCGGCGGGAGCAGGGCCCGCGGTGCACCGACGCGCGGAGACCAGGAAAGGACGCATTCCTGTCTCAATGGTGCTTAGCCTTCTTAGATGCACAATGTGCCCTCTCAAAAAAGTGTTTCTCACATTTCTACTACCATTCGCGGTCGTTCAATTCCTTTGACTTCTCAGGGCCCCGAAACGTAACTGGGGTGGCCGTGGAAGGGCCGTCGCTTACGCCTTTCCTGTCCTGCGGGACCCCGGGCCCGGCCACGTTCTCCGTGCGGCGGCCCCGGATCGTGCTGGGGCGAGGAAGCCATGGTTGGCCCTGGTGCCCCGCTTATGGTTGTTCACGGAGCCTGGGCCTCTGTGAACCAGTGGAGGCGGGGGCTGAAACGGCTGGGGGCGCAGGTGGCTCTTCACTTCCCGCTTAGACGCGGCAGGAGAGGAGGAGGGTGTCCTCATTCCTTGGCACCTCCTTTGTAGCCCAAGAACATGGGGCGTCTTCCCAGAAGGAGACACCGAACCCGAGGGAGAGCGCGCGCGCGCGAGCGCGAGGGTGGCAGTGGGTGGGGTCCGTTTTCTCTCTGGAGCCCCCATCTCTCCCCAGTTTCCCAGTCTGAATGCTCTGCGTCGTTTCCACTCGCAGGGTCAAGGGTCGGGCCGGAGGACGCGATGCCACGCATCGTGGAGCAGCCGCCAGATCTGCTGGTGTCCCGAGGCGAATCGGCCACGCTGCCCTGCCGTGCAGAGGGCCGGCCCCGGCCCAACATCGAGTGGTACAAGAACGGGGCGCGCGTGGCCACCGCGCGCGAGGACCCGCGAGCGCACCGCCTGCTGCTGCCCAGCGGCGCCCTCTTCTTCCCGCGCATCGTGCACGGGCGCCGCGCGCGGCCAGACGAAGGTGTCTACACTTGCGTGGCGCGCAACTACCTAGGGACCGCGGCCAGCAGGAACGCCTCACTGGAAGTGGCAGGTGAGAGCCCGGTCGTCTGCTGTCTGCTGTTGCTTCCAGAGCGGGAAGGGTGGGGGGCGGGAAGCGGGATGGGCGGGGCAATCCCACCCAGAACCAGCCCCAATCTCAGCCATTCAGCATCTTGCCTGGGGACCCAGCCTTTGCTTTCTAACGCCCAAGCCTGGGCCTGGTCTTTTTGCACGTGGGGAAGGGGAAGTGTTACTGTCTGCGGTGATCCGCTGTCCTCATTCAGCTATGTCACCTCACATCCCCTGGTCACATTCATATTCCCCTCTCCAGTCCTTCGCGATGATTTCCGGCAGTCTCCTGGGAACGTGGTGGTGGCGGTGGGGGAGCCAGCGGTAATGGAATGCGTACCCCCACGAGGCCACCCGGAGCCTTCGGTGTCCTGGAAGAAGGGCAGTGTCCGAGTCAAGGAAGAGGAGGGAAGGATCACGGTGAGGGCCGGGCACACGCTGGGGATCCAATCCCCAGCCAGGGCCCGGTTGTCACGAGGGACGGAGCCATGTGCTAGGGGCCGGGGACAAGCCTCAAAGGAGAAAGGCCTGAATCTAAGGGTCTTGAAGGGCAGGGAACAATGTCTTGCGATGATAAGGCAGGAGGTGTGAGATCAGGGCATTAGCTGATAGAGACTGAGAGCTGTTGAGAGAGATAAATGAGGATGGGTAGGATGGACTGGGTATACAGAGCATGATGCCCGGGGGACTGCTGGAGAAAAGACAGACCTGAGCCCCACCTTGGGCAAGTCACTAAAAAATTTCTTATTTAAGTGGATCGACTTAACTTGTCTTCTTCATGGGCTTGTTGTGAGGATCAAACCAATAAATATCTGTTGATGACGATAAAGAACCAAAGTTACCATTATTACTCTGCAGATCCGTGGAGGGAAGCTGATGATCTCACATACACACAAGAGTGATGCAGGGACCTATGTGTGTGTGGCCTCCAACATGGCGGGAGAACGGGAGAGTGGGGCAGCCGAACTTGTGGTGCTGGGTAGGCACACAGAGTCTTGGCCTTGTGGGAGTGTGGAGCCTGGGGAGCACACAGCTGTGCAGACCTCCTGACAGCTCACCCACTCCCACTCCAAAGAGCGTCCCTCATTCCTGCGGAGACCAATGAGTCAGGTGGTCCTGGCTGATGCCCCTGTGGATTTTCCATGTGAGGTGCAGGGGGATCCCCCACCTCATCTATACTGGCGCAAGGAGGATGGGGAACTGCCCACAGGCAGGTGAGAAGCCCCTTCTTCCTGCTTTTGAGGAGACCCAACCAGCTCAAAAGCATCCCTGCCCCAGAAAACTGGAAGGCAGACACCCTCTCACTTGAAGGCACAGAGAAATTGGTTCCCCAGAGCCCCGGGCCCTGCCCTATCCCCAACTCCATTCATACCACTTCTGTCCCTGTTGAGGCCTGCCTTGTCTATGTACCATGTCCTGGTGTCTGTCCTGGGGGAGACAGAAGGGGTCTGTAGCTATGGCCAACCCAGCCTGGGGGTGGGGAGTGGAGCAGGTACGAGATCGGGAGTGACCACAGCCTGCGGATTGGGCGCGTGAGTGCTGAAGATGAGGGGACATACACCTGTGTGGCGGAGAACAGCGTGGGCCGAGTGGAAGCGTCTGGCGCCCTCAGTGTTCATGGTGAGGCCCCACCCGAGACTGCCTGCAGCGGGGGTGAGATGAGGGAAAATGAAGGCTGGGTCAAAGTGGAGAAGGAGGAAGAAAGGATGAGTAGGGAGATGTGGGGTCACCTGAGACTTGTAGGAGGGAGAGAAGGAAAGAGCTAAACAGGCTTGAGCAAGAGAAGAATGGATACTTGTGTCTACGAAAGCCAGGCTTGGGCATCTCTTTCCTGTTTCCTCAAGCTCTCTCCTTAGCACCCCTGACTCTCTGTTCCTTTATCTCCCTTCCCCTTCCCAGTTCCGCCCCAGCTGGTGACTCAGCCCCAGGACCAGATGGCAGCTCCTGGAGAGAGTGTGACTTTTCAATGTGAGACCAAAGGAAACCCCCCACCCGCCATCTTCTGGCAGAAGGAAGGGAGTCAAGTAGGTGCCAGCTCCAGGAGCCTTCCCACTAGCTTCTCCTCTGGGTCTTAGCCTCCCTCCTTCTACGTTCTGCGAATTTCTGTCAGGTTATGCTCTACCTTTGGTCCTCCCAGAAACCCTTGCAGGTTATTTGGGAGAATTAAATAAGACAATGAATATAAAAGTCCTGGAACATACTGGACACTTTAAAAATAAATAACATGTTAAGGTACAGGGAACTGTTCTGTATAGTAAGTCCTTGGAGAATATTTCTCTTTGGGACAAGGCCGTTCTGAGGACGTAACAAATCTAATTAGATCCCTCTTTCCCCAAACCCCTGGGGCCCAGGCTGGGATGTATTCCTGCAGTGGAAAGCAAGTAGCTCTGTACCAAAGCTGCTGAGGGTAGACCATGACTTCTTCTATTTACAAGAGGCATCCACCAGGGGACACTCAATAGTCACCCCTCTTCAACCTTAGCAAACAAATCCCCAGAATATACAACTAGAGTGAACGTTAACTGAAGTTACAGCATAAGGATCTCCCTCTAAGCGATGGGTGGGAATTTTGCTAGTAGCAAACAGGATCACTATAATAAAATAAGTCGGATTAACCCCATCCCATTGGGAAACCAGGCCACCAGCTTCCTCATTACAAATCCACAATTTCCCCAACATTTTCTCTTGCATTGGAAATAGCTGCATTTTCATTACATTCTGAAATGAATAAAAATGCTGATGGTAGTAGATGGTGGGAGTAGGTGTCAGCAGGTGTTCAGCATGGTGCCATTTATCCTGAGACCTAAACCTGCTTTGCTACCTTCCATGTACGTGTGCATCTAATATAAAATGTTAGAGCCAGAAAGAAGGGAAAGTATTTCACATTTATCATGCAATGTATCCACAGAGTTTCATGATTACTTCATTTAGTCTTCATAACTAACCTCTAAGAGTCAAATTTGGGGAAATTAGGGCTCAGGAAGTTTAAATAGCTTGCACATCAGTTGGGAAGTACATCCCAGATCATCTAATAAATAAGTTTAACTAATTTGTCCAAGGTCATATAACTAGTTGAGACAGAGTATGAGCTTTGGATTCTGGTGTTGATGGGAATTGGGGAACTTCCTTTGCCTGCTGCCTGCTCATCCTCTACCTTGGTTCCTTGCTCTGTCCTCAGGTCCTGCTTTTCCCCAGTCAACCCACGGGGCGCTTCTCAGTCTCTCCCAGAGGCCAACTCAACATCACTGAAGTGCAGACTGGTGATGCTGGCTACTATGTGTGCCAGGCTGTTAGTGTGGCTGGCAGCATCCTATCCAAGGCTCTGTTGGAGGTGAAAGAAGGTATGTGTGTGCTCATAGAGAGAAGACTGGACCCATAGTATGGAAGGAAATGTTGGTTTGAAGAGATTTGTTTTTCCTGGATGCTATACAGTATGTCTGCAAGGGGAGGGGCATGTTCTGAGACATGTCATTGAAGTTTGGAAATCAGCTACAGAAGCCACTCATAGCTGGTTGGTTCCAGGCGGAGACCTGGGGGTAGGGGGATATGTGAAGGAGCAGAACCAGGACAAGGGGATGGTTGTCTGAACCTAAGATCCTCCCCTGAGGTGTCCAAGTTCTTCTTCTTTCAGCCTCCATGGATGGATTGCCTCCCATCATCCTCCAGGGACCAGCCAATCAGACACTGGCACTTGGCTCCTCTGTGTGGCTGCCATGCAGAGTGACTGGGAACCCTCAACCTAGTGTCCAATGGAAGAAGGATGGGCAGTGGCTTCAGGGGGATGGGCTCCAGCTCAACTTAATGGCCAATGGCACCCTGTACATCACCAATGTGCAGGTGAGTCTCACCCTGAGGCCCGAGTAACTGAGAATGGCCACGTGCCCCACTCCCACGGAGTACTCACTGGGACTCAAACTCCATTCTGCCCCTCGGCTCTCTCAGACCACCTAGTGTGTGCAGCATTCTCCCCATCCTTCTGAATACCCACTGCTACCCTCTCACCCTACCTTGCACCACTCCCAGTTTACCAATCCCCCGTCCTCTCTTACAGGAGATGGACATGGGCTTCTATAGCTGTGTGGCCAAGAGTTCCACAGGGGAGGCCACATGGACCGGCTGGCTCAGGAGGCAGGGTGAGTTTTTCCTTTGTGCCCTTCTTTGCCAGCACCTTGCTCCAAAGCCCCTTTAAAGGTGGTCAAAACCTCGTCAAACCCTGCAACTGATTTTGTCTTCCCAATGCCATGGACAAGGTGGTGGCAGGAGGAAAGAAGTGGTGCCCTTGGGAGGCGGATGTGAGTAGTGGGTAGTGCACTGTGTCCTCTATCCACCAGCACTACTGTCACAGCTCCACAGCTCCTCTGGGAAGGAGGCAGGTTATAGCCTTTTCCTCTTCTACTTAGAGATTATCTTCTCACTGCAGGAGACTGGGGAGAATTGCCAGACCCCCCTGTGGAACCTAGTACCCCTCTGGGGCCTCCCTCTCAGCCAGTGGTCACTGAGATCACCAAGAACAGCGTTACCCTGACCTGGAAGCCCAACCCGCAGGCCGGGGCTAGGGTCACCTCTTATGTGATAGAGGCCTTCAGGTATGGAGAGTTTTGAATGCAAACCTGGACAGTTCAAAGGAGGGGACCCTATGTCTTTAGAGCCTTTGCTGTTGTGGGGAGAAGTTTGCCCGTCCCCTTTCCCAGGATGGGGAGGCAGTAGGGGGCCATAGAGAATAGCTAAGACGGAATAGGCAGTTTGGGGGGTCCCTGGCTCAGACAACTCTGTCACCTCATTCCCACGGCAGCCAAGCAGCTGGCAACACATGGCGGACAGTGGCCGATGGCGTGCAGCTGGAGACACATACTGTCAGCGGTCTGCAGCCCAATACCATCTACTTGTTCCTGGTCCGAGCTGTGGGAGTCTGGGGCCTCAGTGAGCCCAGCCCTGTCTCTGAGCCTGTTCGTACCCAGGGTGAGTAAGGTCAGGGTCCCTGGCTCAGGGTATGACATGTAACACTGCAGAGCACCCCGCCCCCAAAACCATGGCACTGTGGCAGCTCTTTCCTTCTGTGCCAGATCTACACTGGTGGCCAGTCTGCAATAGGAAGTCATGCTTCCCTCTCATTGAAGGAACAAGAGAAGAGGAGAGACAGAGAGAGAAAGAGAGAGAGAGACTGATTCAGTCACCTTGGTAGCCCCTCACTTCTGTGTCCCTTACTCACAGTGTATGTAGATTATCAGGACTAGAAGGGACTTTGGAGGGGTCGTCTTCAGGTTAGAGATGAGGCAATGGGCCTTTAAAGAGTGCTTACGTAGTTACGCAGAAAGAACACTCATGTTAGCTAGACACCCTGGCCCACCTCTGGGAGTTAGCCCCCTGAGCAGCCCCTCCTGCCCCTGGGGTGTACTCTGGTGCACTAAGTAGTACAGTCTGTGGGGCAGGGCAGAGGCAGGACACAGCAAGAGTCAGTTCGGACTCCCTGTCCCTGCTGAGTGGGCTCTTTGGTCAACAGACAGCAACCCATCCAGGCCAGCAGAGGACCCATGGAGAGGCCAGCGGGGACTGGCTGAAGTGGCTGTGCGTGTGCAGGAGCCTGTAGTTCTTGGGCCCCGGACCCTGCAGTTGTCTTGGACTGTGAGTGTGGCAGAGGGATGAGGTGAAGGGCAGAGATGGTGATGGGGGACTGAGGGGCCTCCAAAAATGGGTACAGGAGAGTGGGAGGTGAGTGGTGTGGAGGAGAGGCTGGGCCTGGCAGACTTGTGTGGCCCTAGCCTCTCCCTCTAGTATGCTTCCTCCTGTCTTCTACAGGTAGATGGCCCAGTCCAGCTGGTGCAAGGTTTCCGGGTGTCTTGGAGGGTAGCAGGTTCTGATGGAGGAAGCTGGACAGTGCTGGACCTACAGTCCCCAAGCCAGCAAAGTACTGTGCTAAGAGGACTTCCCCCAGGGACCCAAATTCAGATCAAGGTGCAAGCCCAAGGCCAGGAGGGGCTGGGGGCTGACAGCCCCTTGGTGACTGGGAGCATTCCTGAGGAGGGTAAGGGGGCAGGGCACAGAGCTGCTGGATGAACAAGCGGAGGGAGTGGGGATGAAAGTTTGCAGGGGGAGAGCAAGGTGAGCAGGTGGGAAGGGGGTGCCTCTCAGTTCCCTAAGATGTTGGAGTTTGGAGGGTGGGGCTTGAGGGACAGCTTGCAATGACTGTCTGTGTCCTTCTCACCGTGCGCTTCACCCTGGCCAGCCCCCAGTGGTCCCCCCCAGGGAGTGACAGTGGCCTTGGGGGGTGAAGGCAACAGCAGTATCACTGTGTCCTGGGAACCTCCTCTCCCCTCCCAGCAAAATGGGGTCATCAAGGAATACCAGGTACAGGGTGTGAGGAGGGACTGGGTGGGAGGACGAGGAGGGCCTAGGGCTAGGTAGGATTAGGGAGGGAACTGGCTTTGTGGGTGGGGGAGAGGCTGGGGGAGAGAAGAGGGGTTTCAGAGTGTTCTCTCCAGGCTGAATTATGCCTGGCTAAGCCCCCTCTGCATTCAGAGCCTCAAGTTTCCATTTCTGACTCAAAGTGGGTCTCGGCCTCCCCAGATTTGGTGCCTGGGCAACGAGAGCCGCTTCCATCTCAATCGGTCCGCGGCAGGTTGGGTGCGCTCCGCAGTGCTCTGGGGACTGTTGCCGGGTCTCCCCTACTGGACCCAGGTCGCGGCGGCCACCAGCGCTGGCGTGGGCATTGCCAGTGTCCCGGTGTTGGTGCAGCTGCGTGAGTCTCGAGGTGGGGGGTGGGCTGGGAGTTGGAAGAGTGGGGCTGGGAAGTTAAGGGGGTCCCGGAATGGCTCCTGGGTTTCTCGGCTCACGTCTCTGGCTCCCACAGCATCCTCGCCGGAACTGGAGCCCGCGCTGGAGGTGGGCCCGGGGCTGGCGGAGCGGCTGGCCAGGGTGCTTCGGGAGCCCGCCTTCCTGGCGGGCGGCGGCGCGGCCTGCGGGGCGCTGCTCCTCGGGCTCGGCGGCGCCCTCTGTCGGCGCCGCAGGCAGCGCAAGGAACTGAGCCACTACGCGGGTGAGAGCCGGCCAGGGGCGGCGGGCCAGGGGCGCGCTCGGGCGCGGGAAGACGGAACGGAGGGCCTGGGGGCGGACAGAGCCTAGAGCCGCTCTCCAGGGAGGGAGGCGGGCCGGACAGAGAGAGGGGAGGAGGGCTCCATGTTTCGAAGCTGGGTCGAAATCAGGGGTGTAGTAGCGCTGGAGCTCGGCCCCTGGGAGAGCTGCAAGATGTGCACCGCGGATCTTGCAGCCGGCCCGACGGGTGGGAAGGGCGGGGCCCAGAGGGGGCGGGACCTGAGTCTGGGTCCCGGTAAAAACTTGCTCCCACGACTGCTTGGGAAGAGAGTGGGCTCTGCGGTCAGTGTTAGTAAAAGAGGGCTCGTCTGGAGGGGAAAAGCTCGTGGGGGCGGGGCCGAGTAGGAGATGTGTGGTCAGGGGCCCAGGCAATAAACAGTAAAAGGCAGAGTCTGCTACTCTCCGGTAAGGGGCGCGTCTGCAGAGATTTGAGGGCACCTACATCAGCGGTTCCGAATCTTGGCCACACATGGGAATCACTTGGAGAGGTTTAGCAAAATGCTGATAGCTGAGTCCCACCCTTAGAAATGCTGACGAAATTGGTCCAGGATGCAGCGGTGGAATTGGGACAGGGCCCAGGAGTGGACAAGAGTATGGATATTTCTGACCCTTCTCCCATTTCCCCTCTTCTTTCTCCCACGGGTTCTTTTTGGAAGCTTCCTTTGCCTACACACCTGCAGGTAAGCCATCTCTGCCCTGTGGGGTTCAGACCCTCAGTATTCACTCTTCTCTCATTTGGTCTCCCCTCATCTTCCCCAGTGTCCTTCCCACACTCAGAGGGCCTCTCTGGAGACAGTTCTAGGTAATTCTTTCAACTCATCTCCCAAGGACAATCCTCTCCACCCAGAGACCACGCCCCTTCCTCTCAGGACCTCACTGCCTGCCCATACTGACTGGCTCCCACCTCCCACCCCAAACGCCACCGTTGCGGTCCCTACTGCCCTGCAGCCCCTGATTGCCTCTGCTTCTGCCTCCCCTGGCCACTTCAGGCTCTCTACCCCAACGTTCACGTGCTCTCCCTCAGGCCAGCAGTAGGCCTTGGCGCTGCTCCCTACCCATGGCTGGCAGACTCGTGGCCCCACCCATCTCGAAGTCCCTCAGCCCAGGAACCCAGGGGAAGCTGCTGCCCCAGCAATCCCGACCCAGATGACAGATACTACAATGGTGAGGAGTTCTAATACCCTCAGGGGCACACCTGGCCCCAACACCCTTCTCTCCTCTCAGTCTCCTGGGGCACACTGAAAGGAGCCGAGGAGCCCCAGTCTCCCTGAGGTTGGTCAGTCCTCGGGAGGATGTGAGTTGGGAGAACCTCCCTCATGCCTCACCTGTACCCCCGTTGGGGAAGTAAGGTTTGGAGTGGGAGAAGTGATCTATCCGGTGGGATCGCCTTTTGCCCTCCATTCTCCTGTTGTCTTCTGTTTTTCTGTGTCTGCCCCTGCCTCCTCCCCTGGGCCCCCCTCTTTCTCCTCTTCAGAAGCAGGAATCTCCCTTTACCTGGCTCAGACGGCCCGGGGCACTGCCACGTCTGCCGAGGGTCCTGTCTACAGCACCATCGACCCAGCTGGGGAGGAGCTGCAGACCTTCCACGGGGGCTTCCCCCCGAACACCTCAGGGGACCCGGGCACCTGGAGCCACTATGCCCCTCCAGAATGGAGCCAGGGAGACAGTGGTACAACTCCAGTTCCTCATACCCCACTCTCCTCTGGGACCTAGCCCATCACTTCCTTCTGACGGGTCTCATTTCTGCCCCTTTCCTGCCTGGATCCTGGTGCACCCCATCCCCTGCTCCTCAGGAGCCAGAGGAGGCAAAGTGAAACTTCTGGGGAAACCTGTGCAGATGCCCTCCCTCAGCTGGCCAGAAGCCCTACCACCACCTCCCCCTTCCTGTGAACTCAGCTGCCTTGAGGGGCCCGAGGAGGAGCTGGACGGTGGGTAAGTGTGCACCCTGCTCTCAGATGCCCTACAGGAGGGACCAGCCCAGGGCCTCCTGTGGGGGAGGGGGGAGAGCTGGGTGAGGAAGGGAAGGGGCAACAGGAAGGTCAACGGGAAGACATGGAGGCTACTCATCTGCACCCTCCTTGCTGTTCCCCACAGCTCAGAGCCAGGGGAGTGGTGCCCAACGGTACCTGGGAGGAGCCACCTGGCAGAACCCAGCTCCAGTGGAGTGTGCTTGATCCCTGCGTCCCGAGGGGAGACCCCCTCTCCCACACCTTCCTATGGACAGCAGTCCACAGCCACGCTCACCCCCTCACCTCCTGACCCTCCCCAGCCCCCCACTGACATTCCCCATCTCCAGCAGATGCCCAGGTAGGGAGGTGAACAGTACCTTGCGCATTATAGGCCCTTAGTACAGTGGATGATTGGACGGATGGATGAATGGATGGATGTGGTACGGAGGTCTCAGGGCTGTGTCAGGGTGAAAGTGGGCTTTGGGGAGAAACACAGAGGCTGACAAGGTCTCACTCCCTTCAGACTGCTTCTCCATTCGAGTGACTGTACAAGTTCCTGGGGTGTTTAAAAGACATGGCTTTCCTCATGATTCTCTAGCTTGGGAGCCTGGTGGGACAGGCTGTGTCTTGTTCATCTGAGTATCATGTTGTCTGGCACGCGGAAGGCACTGAGAGTTTGTTGAGTGAACAAATGCTTAGAGGTGTCATGTCATTGCAGGAGGGTCCCCCCTGGGCCAAGTTCCCCTCTCAGTGTGTCCCAGCCCATTCTGAGTAGCCACGAAGGGAGGCCTGCTGGCCTGGGTGTCGGCCCCACAGCCTCGCATCTCCTCAGCCCCAGCCCTGTCCCTAGCATGGCCAGCAGTGCCCCTGGTGAGTCTGTAGAATCCTCGCCTCTTCCCCACCACCCCATACTCTGCCCCCAGGCTTGTTTCCTCTCCCCTCCCCCCAACTCCAGTCCCCTTTTGGGACCTCCCCTCTCACTGGCTCCTCTCTCCCTGTCCTAATGCTACAGGGAGAACCCGGCAGGTGCCCGGGGAGATGACCCCTCCACCTCAAGGACCCCGTGCCCGAATTCGGAAGAAGCCCAAGGCTGTTCCCTACAGGCGGGAGCACAGTCCTGGGGGTGAGGGGGCCATGGAGCCTGGGGGATGGTGACAGTCCATAGCGGGTACAGGCAGGAAACCAAGGGCGAGCTCTTCAGGCTGGAGAGGAGAGCAGGCAAACCCAAATCTTGGGCTGTCCATGCACGGCCTCCCAGTGCCGGGAATGGGAGTGGGAAGGGCAAGGGCCCGGAGTCGGGGAAGCAGGAGACCTGCTGACACGGGCCTCTCCCCAGACTTGCCCCCGCCACCCTTGCCGCCCCCCGAGGAAGAGGCAAGCTGGGCCTTGGGGCTGAGAGCTGCAGGCAGCATGTCCTCCTTGGAACGGGAGCATGGTGGGGAGCGAAGAATGGTGCAGGCGGGGCCCCTGGGGGCCCAGCGAGGCCCCCGCCCAGATGGTAAGGAGGCCAGGGCAGGTTGGGGGGCCACTGCTGTATGAGAAGGTGGGCTTTAGGACCGGAGGCCAATGGTACAGTATAGATGGCGTCATCGATGGACGAATTTCAACCCAGCTCGCCCCTCCCCTTCAGTTGGGTTTATGTATTTGATGAACATCCAAGACACTGTTTCTCCAGCTCTCTCTGAGCACAGTCCCCTGAGGTTCCCAAGTATTCTTTCCCAGGACTGAAGCCCCCCGATGAGAGAGGATAAGGGCTAGCTGCCCTGTCGCTCCGTTC
>PVJL010009009.1:0-61089 GCA_004026885.1 Lyroderma lyra | reverse complement strand
CCCCGCATTCAGAAAGGTTAATTACGCATGTTCAATTTCAATTTATCAACTTCAGACACGGTACGCATGCTCACTATCCATCAAACGCCTTAGCTGACAATGCGCATGGTCTAGATTCCAAGAGAGGCTTCGGTTGGGGTTCTGCGCATGTTTTTGCCAGTACCTGGTTCTTGGTGATAGTTCTACGCATGTTCATTGCCCACAGTTCGGCTTCACAGAACCCCGTACGCATGCTCTCGCGCTGAACTTGAGGAGCAAGTCTAAGGCCTAGGCGCAGACGCACTGAGCCCAAGCAGCCGGTGATGGCGGCAGCGGCGGTGGTGGCTGCGGCGGGTCCGGGCCCATGAGGCGACGACGGAGGCGGGACGGCTTTTACCCAGCTCCAGATTTCGGAGACAGGGAAGCTGAGGACATGGCAGGAGTGTTTGACATAGACCTGGACCAGCCAGAGGATGCGGGCTCTGAGGATGAGCTGGAAGAGGGGGTGAGGCCCGAGGTCCCGGGGCGGCGTGGGGGGTGCCCTAGGTGACAGGCCGGGGCGGCGGCGCGGGTGCTGGAAGCCGGGCGCGTCCGACGGCGCGGAGACCCAGGGAGCGCGAGTAGTCATCAGGAGAAGCGGAAGCTCTAAGGCAGGGGAGCGGGCGGGGCAGACCCGGCCCTAAGGTGTGAGTACGCTGCAGGGTTCGCAGGTGCAGGTCGCGCCCCTAGCCCTAGATCAGCGCAGCCCGGAGCATTCTGTGGAGGGAACGAGAAAGGGCGCGTGGTCGATTTCTCCAGCTGTTGAACTTGAGTGTGGCGGGCTGCGAGTGTTGTAGCGTGTGTTGGGGGAGGAGGACTGCGCTGGGTGTCCCGTAAGTGCAGGTGAAGTGCGGAAGGGTTACCCTTCGAGTGTAAAATTTCAAGTAGTAGTAAATCTTCAGACCTCCCACAACTACCTCTCTTCTCGGCCTGTCGCTTCTCTCCTAGGAAGCGCTCAGCTGTTAGAAGTGACAGCTGAAAACTTCTGTCGGGAGTAGCGCTGCCTCTGCTGTTACAGCCACCAGGAGTTTTATTTCGGGAGCAAGGGGGCTCTGCTGCATCTTCCAGGGTTTGTTTGTTTGCTTTTTTTTTAAAACCCCCTTCCGTGTGACTTTTTTTTTTTTAAAAGCATTTATAACGACACACGGCGTTTGTAAACTTACTTTTCCCCCAGTTGAAGATGTCTACATTTTTTCAAAATACTCTATGTAATTTTGGGGTGGAAAAAACCCAGCGTTGACAGCTGTGATTTGGCTTGCCAAAAATAAATTGCTTGAACTGAGATTTGTGAATGGTGGTGTGAGGGTTTTCCTTGCTGTAATTTAGGGTGATAAATTTAGAATTGTTTTTTTCTAATGCATATCTTGGTTTTAACTTTGCTGTCTTAGTAGTTTGTTATTCTTTATGAAATACCATTCCTTTTTCAAGATAAATTTATTGAAAAATTACAAATTACACTTTAAGTTCAAAAATGGTCTTGCCATACTAAATAACTGATTTTGGGCAAATTGTTATTTGTGATAACCTTAGAGTAATTTAGATTCTAAATTCCATTGTCGAGATGAGTACATGGGCTAATGACTGATGTAAGATGTTTGCTCTAATTATAATACATAAGGGGCTTCCCTTTCCTTCACCCAGTTTTCTTTCTCTAGCAAGTAAGTTGTGCCCTGATTGTTGACAAAACATTGAGATGCTATAAATAAAGAACTTTGAAACTTTAAGAAACAAATTGGGCTAAAATAATTCTGTTCTTTTCATAATCACATGACCCTAGGTTAAAATTACACAGTTTGGAAGGTGGGTATTGAGATGTGTACTTTTTAATATGTTTGCATATGGAATTCCAGTTAGCCTCTTAATTGAACATGTGATACTCTAAATACAATTGGAAATAAAATAGAATTACTTTCATTACATATAGCATCCTCTCATCACTTATATTGGCTCCATTTGACAGTGGCTTGGGAGCAGGGCAGGGGCGAAAACTTGATAGGAAGGATGCTTTATAAAATCTTCACTTGAATTTCCAGACCATGGGTTCATCAGAAGACGTTAATGGAGTTGGAAATAGACTATTGTGGTACGATTCCTGTTATAAACTGGAATCTTGTTGGGTTTCAGCCTACTCCTGGACATTTGTTTTGCTGGATACAAGCAAGTTAGATTTTGAGAGGGTGTGGAAGAGGAGGCCAGAAAAAATTGATGGAAAGAGAAAGCAATGTGGCCACTTGTCCTGGGGAAAGGAACTTTGGGGAAAGAGCAAAGGTAATTAAAGAGAATTTTGAGGAAGAGCTTTCAGCAAAATGCAAAGGCTGTCTGGAAAGTATACAGCCATTTAATATGAAAAGTAGAGTTTCTTTTGAGTGTGTTATTCTAAGAGGTGCCTCAAGATGGAGAGGAGTTGGAGTGGGGTTGGCCACCCAAGGAGATTCAGGTTCCTCTAAAATAAAGTTTTAAAATTCTGAAAAATGAGATAAGTTTAGATTTTTGGAAAATTAGGCTTTTGTGAATTTATAATAATCTAATTAATATTCTGGCTGTTTGTGAATTTATAGTCTTTAGTATACAAACTTTTAAAGCATTGGTACATATCGAAGTAGCCTCACTTCTTCATTTTACAGGAAACTGAGGCATTGGCCAGAGAGATGGTTCTCCTAGACCATGTTGGTAACTGGTAGTAGTGGCTTCTGACTCAGTTCAGCAAGCTGCAATATACAGCCTCTTCATTACATTTACTAGTCTTGTTCATAAAGTACTCTTTGTGGTATGTTAAGTGTGAATTCAGTTCTTTCCAGCCATGCTCACTATGCGACCTAGAATAAGTTGCTTAATTTCTCTGACACTCTTTTTCTCTGTAAAATGATGATTATGTTAGATAAAGTATATAAAATGTCCTGGCATATTAAGCAGTTAGCTAGTTTTTAGAAGTAAAGCTTGTCAGTGCTACTCATTGCTAAGGAACCCAATCATTCAGGTTTACTCTTATCTATACCTGGAGGCTTAATAAATGCAGTTACACTAGAAATGCTGCCTTTTTAGGGTTATATCTTTTTAAATTAAATCACTGGTCCTATTTAAAGATATATGCCTTTTTAGGTATGTTACACTGAATGGATCTTCGTTAGTAAGTATATGTATTTACATAGCATAGTTAATTCTTCAGTGAGTAAAATGAGAGTAGTTTATTACATTTATGGATACATTTTTTTTTTTTTTTTTTTTGCTTTTTGGTATGTGGGCAGCTCCCCGGCTGGGAATCGAACCCAGGCCGCAGCGCTGACAGTGCCAGTGCTGAAGCCTTAAGCCGCTGCGCCATCAGGGAACTCCTATGGATAAAATTGAATGTCTGCTACCCAACTGAAAAAAAGACCCTGATTGAATACCTCAGAGGACTGTTAAAAAACCAGTGGTTAAAAGGGTTTTTGGAGGGTGGGGGATGTTGGGTCTTTTTTGTTTTTGTTGTTTAATTGGTGACGGTACAATTTGGGGACAGTGAGTTGGAATTAAGGGAAAGTTTTTCTGTAGAGATTTTCATTAGATTTTGAAAGTATTGGAAACCTGCTTTCTGTGGAGACATAAAGTTAAAGGAGTAATAGAAAATTGAAATACAATATTAAAAATTCTCAATTTTTTACTCTACTAATTTAAAATTTGAAATAGTCGCAGAGCTTACAGCATGAGTTTCAGATTGGGATATCGATTTTTATTGAGCAAAGAAGTTAAAAATATTTTAGTACTTTAAAAAACAAAGTGCTGTGTAGAAAGTATATATTTATATATTCATGATTTAGAAAAATTATGGAAAGAAACCTCATTATCAATGCTTATCTTGCATCATAATAGATCCCACAAAGGATTTAAAAATTTTTAAAATATATTTTTATTGTTAGACTTGTTGGGGTGACATTGGTTATCAAGAGTTACATTACAAAGCATTTTTAAATAGTTCAAGATTTGCTCCTTCTGCCAATTCCTCTGAATTACTTAATTTTATGAGGAAATGTCTATGAACAGGCAAGTGAATAAACAATTTAATAAATATCTGGATTAAGACTATTTCACCTATTCTGTAACAATTTATTTTTTTATAAAACCTGCTCTTTCATTGGGACTTGAGGCATATTAACTTGAGTCATATACAATTTTAATTTAAAACTCTGCAAATAGTCATTATGATGGGCTAGTTTGAAATAGAGTATCTTGTATAGTACCTTGGATGAGCAGGATTCCACTTTGTCAGTCATAGTGGAATGCAAGAAGAATATTGGTTGGGTCATAACATAAAGCTTAAAGCAGCAGAAAAATCTGAATAAAGACATTCCTGTGATAAACAATTGTCAATATGTATTGTACGATGTTAGTTTGATGCTTGTGATGTGAGACTTCTGAAAGTAACTCTGAATAGCAGAAAAGAATTGTACTTCAAATGCTTCTGCTTTAGAAGGTAACTGTAGGAAGTTATAAACACAGATGCAGGTGGTAATATAGGCCTGGCCAGTTCTGGAAATGAAACTTAGCCATGGGGCATATGTTTCTAGGTAGTTTCAAAGTCATTGTTCAGTTAACTACTCTGTGGCCTTTAATTTAGAATTAAATAAAATAACATTAAAGAAAAGACAATTATATATTACCAGTTTTATTACAGCTGAGAGAAGTTAGTCTTTTGTCTTTAAAGTGGCACCACATAGGTGATTATATGAAATATCAGAGACAAAACTTAGTGTAACTACCCCACACCCTTACCCCCAAGAAACTGTATCAGATTGAAACTGCAAGAATTTTTTCTCCTTGATATTTCCCCATCCATAAACTTCAGTCTGATCATGAAACATACCTCCCTGGTGTTTGATGTCATCTTGAAATTCTCACACTATGAGCAAGTTATTACTAAAAACTTGTGTTGTTTTGGGTATTTGAGCATTCATTGTGTAAGAATGATCAGTTTTCTTTGTGTATCTTGACTGTGTACTGATATCTTTGAAGAATGATGTGTTCACTTAAATGTTTTTTGAATCAGTCTCAAGTTTTCAGTAAAAACTTAAAAATGTCTAATTTTATAGAACCTTAGTTTCAATTAAGCGATATCCTTTTGCATGAATTGAAAGTTCGTAACAGACTATTCAATACTCATTTTAAAGGTATTTTTTAATATTAATACAACAGTTTTTGCTGCCAAATTATTATTACTTTTACAATTTAGTGACTTTTAGTATATTTATAGAATTGTACAGCCATCACCACAATTTAGTTTGTTTGTTTGTTTGTTTATTAATGTGCGTAGTTTCCTGGCTGGGAATTGAACCCAGGCTGCAATGTTGACAGCGCCAAAGCTTTAACCACTACACCACCAGGGAACTCTCACAATTTATTTTATTTTTTTGTTTTCTTGTTTTTTGTTTTTTTTGTTTTGTTTTGTTTTTTTGGTATGTGGGTAGTTCCCTGGCTGGGAATCGAACCCAGGCCGCAGCGCTGACAGCGTCAGTGCTGAAGCCTTAAGCCACTACACCACCAGGGAACTCCCACCATAATTTAGTTTTAGAATATTTCTGTTACCCTAAAAAGAAACATTGGTCCCATTTACAATTGTTCCTCGTTGCCACCCTTACCCCTAGGCAGCCACTAGTCTAACTTTCCATCTCTATAAATTTGCCTTTTCTGGACATTCTATATAAATAGAATTATACAATATGTGACTTTTTGTGTCTGGCTTCTTTCTCTTAACTTAATGGTTTTTTTTGTTTGTTTGTTTGTTTTTTTAAAACAGCAATTTATTTATTTATTTTTGCTTTTTGGTATGTGGGTAGTTTCCTGGCCGGGAATCGAACCCAGGCCGCAGCGCTGACAACGCCAGCGCCGAAGCCTTAAGCCACTACACCATCAGGGAACTCCCTTAAATTAATGTTTTTGAGGGTCATCTATGTTGTAGCATTTATCAGTCCTTCATTCCTTTTTAAGACCAAATAGTAAGTATTTCATTGTATGAAGCAACAACATTTTATTTATCATTTCACCAGTTGATATTCATTTGAATTGTGTCCATTTTTTGCTGTTGTGAATAATGCTGCTGTGACCATTTATGCCCATGTCTTTGTGGAACATACAGGTATTTTCATTTCTCTTGGGTAGATACCTTAGAGTAGATTTGCTGGATCATATGGTAACTGCTAAACTGTTTTCCACAGTGATTGTACCATTTTACATTCCTGCCAGCAGTGTGTGAGGGTTCCAGTTTATCTACATTCTTGCCAAACCTTTTATTTTTTTTCGTCTTTAATTATAGCTATCCTAGTGGGTATGAAGTGGTGTTTTGGTTTACATTTTCGTAACTGCTAACAATGTTGAACATCTTTTCATGTGCTTATTGACCATTTGTGTATCTTTAGGAGAAAAACCTATTCAGATCCTAACCCATTTTTAAAAAATTAGGTTATCTTGTCTTTTTATTACTGAGTTATAGAAGTTTTTTATATATTCCTATCTATGTGTGTGTTTTTTTTTACTTTCTTGATAGTGTCTTTTGAGGTACAAGAGTTTTAAGTTTTGAATAAGTCTAATCTATTGATATTTTTTTAGTTGTTTGTGCCTTTGGTGATGTGTTGTAACAAATGTTTGTTTACCCAAAAATCATACAGATTTTCTCTCTCTTAGGGTTTCTTCTAGGAATTTTATAGTTTTAGCTGTTACATTTAGGTTTGTGATCTATTTTATGTTAATTTCTGTGTATAGTGAAGTAGAGGTCCAAAGTAATTTTTTGTATGTGGATATCTAGTTGTCCTAGCACTGTTTATCGAAAGATCGTTTTCTTTCCCTTTGAGTTTTTATGGCATCTTTGTAAAAAATCAGTTGACCATAAATGTAAGGGTTTATTTTTGAACTCTCAGTTCTAGTTAATTGATCTGTATATCTGTGTCATACCAGTAACACAGTGTCTTGATTGCTACTGCCTTGTAGTAAATTTTGAAATTAGAGAGTGTCAGTCCTCCAACTTTACTCTTGTTTTTCAAAATTTTGGGGATATTATGGGTCCCTTGCTTTTCTGTATGAATTTTAGGATCAGCTTGTCAATTTCTCTAAGAAAGGAACCTGATATTTGAGGGAGTGGTGAGGGGAGGTTGTTCCCTGACTGGGAATCAAACCCAGGCGGTAGGATTGAGAGTGCTGAAGCCTGGCCACTACACCACCAGGGAACTCCTCCCTAGGAACCTCAGATTTTGATAGGATTAAGTTGACTCTGTAGACCCCATTTGGTTAGTATTACCATCTTAATATTAAGTCATATGATCCATGAATGTGGAATTTCTTTTATTTAAGTTTTCTTTATCTTCTTACAGCAATATTTTATAGTTATCAAATGTACAAGTCTTGCATTTGTTTTGTTAAATATTTCTAAGTATTTTATCTTACTGATGCTGTTGTGAATGGCATTATCTTAATTTCATTTTTGAATCATTCATTGCTAGTATATAGAAAGTTAATTAAATTTTGCATTTATTTATACTATGGTCATAATAAATGTTTGGCCAACATGACTTCCAACAATTTGAGTGTTGCTTAATTATTTTGTTTTGATTAGCCATGTTGTACACTACAATATCTTGGACTGGTTGAAGTTACCTTTGGCTTAGTAGCTTATCATTACATAAGGCTCATAATACTATGTTAGTCTTGTGTATCACAATAACACTGTGTTTGTATAAATCATTGCATTTAGAAAGTCACACTTAGAGCGTAGTACCTTCATTGTCATAATATACAAAATATATTGTTTGAATAAATGTAGCTTTTGAAGGAAAAAAATAACCTGGATTTATTTGTAGATCACAGATGAGTAACATGTATCTAAGTTGTCATATAAAATTAAAAGTGAAATCCCCATAGTGTTTTTTGGTGTACTTTATTTTGTTTATCATGACATTTGCCTGTTATTAAAATATAGAGAGTTTTTAATCTGGTTTATTTCATTTATTCTCCTTTAGTAATGGGGTGAAGCATTTAACATTTTTATTTTTTGTTTATGAAATTATTTATCTGTAAAACTTTAACATATTTTTCAGGGTCAGTTAAATGAAAGCATGGACCATGGGGGAGTTGGACCATATGAACTGTAAGTTTAAATGAAAAGATTCAATGTGCTGTCTTTCTTACAAGTAGGTTATATCAGTTCCAGTTCATAGCTGTCATGTGATTCTGATAACCTGTTCTTAAATATCTAGTTGTATATATAGACTTGATTTATTAAGTTTGGTACCAGTATAATAGCATATCCAGGGTTTGAGGTCATGTGTGGATTTTGAGAAAATGATAGTCATTCAAATTTAGAGTATACTGAATATGAGTCTGAGTGGCTTAGGAATTTTTACTAGTTTAATATAGCGAACAATGTTTTCTTACTGAAAAATAAAAATTTTAGAAATGCCCCCAAAGTCAAAGTGGTTCTTGTTTTGCTTGTAATATACCATTCAAATAGAGATTTATGCAATCTTAAGTCATTTTAGGTAAGCTCCATTAGGTGAATATGGTGATTAATCAGCTTTGTATGCCAACCCTTGGGTTGGTGAAAGACTGAGATCACTCATAGAGAAAGCATTTAAGTGACAGACAAAATTGACACCTTTTTTGGAGTCTTTAGATCACACTCACAGCAGATATGGAAGGGTATGTGAATATACTTTTATTAGTAAGAATTTTTGTAGTGTAAAAACTTGAACTAATTGGGTGTTTTTAGATAGCTTCCATGTTTTTTGCTGAAGTTGCCAAATGAGGTTGGATAATACCTAATCTGATAGACATTTTGACTGGACTAAATTTGAATAACTGGAAGACTTCCTTCGTTAACTTTATATATGTGTTCTAATTTATCTTAGTTTGGGGGTGTTTGATGCTTATGAAAATAGGTAATCAGTAACCTATTATATGAACAAGCAGATAAGTAAGCAATTTATCAAGCCACCCTAATCTTGACCTACCATGTCATTGAATCTTTAGTTTACTTCGATAACAGGTACTAAATTTGCTGTCATGTACTTTTTTCCTTTTGCTAAATTGTATTACATTTTTCTTTCTCCTCTTTCTAATATACTGAAAGTAGTTTTAACTTTTTTGCGAATTTACTTTTGGTTTTGCTTTTCTCCCCAGTGGCATGGAACATTGTGAGAAATTTGAAATCTCAGAAACTAGTGTGAACAGAGGGCCAGAAAAAATCAGACCAGAATGTTTTGAGCTACTTCGGGTACTTGGTAAAGGGGGTTATGGAAAGGTAGGAAGTATTTTTGAAATGGCTGTTGTTGTCTGTCTTGGGTAGATTGATTTTTATACCCTGGTTTCAGCAGTCCTCTTCAGTCTTTGTTTGCTAGCTGTCAATAAAGGATATGATCACTTACCCTGTATTATTTGAGGGATGTACAGTAGTAGTTCTTCTCTTCCTACCACCATACATGTAAAAGCCTGGCACGCAATAGATAGTCAATATTTGTTGAATAAATAGACAACTATGTGAGGCAAAGTTTGTTATTAGAGGATTTACTTCTTTCTTTGGTTAAGTGGTACCCTCTATAGGTATCCTGTTAAAAAAACAAAGAAACCACTCCTTATTTTCAAGAGGCATCGCACATTAAATTGTTATCTGTTAGTGAGACCTTAATCTGAATTGGTTTTCTTTCACTTACAGTAGAGCGATAGAGTTAAGAAAAATGAATAGAACATCTTAGTTTCATAGTTTTGCCCAAGGCTTTCTAGTTTAAGACCTCATCTTTCTGCCTAAGAAAATGTAAACCTAGCCATTCTCTATCAAAAGACAGAATTTGGGTAACATTTTAGTTATATTAAATTTGAGAACTATTTATGCTATTGTGTAATGTTAATTTTTGCAAAGCATGAAATTTTTAGTTTATTTTCAGGGTTAAAGATATGTTCTAATCATCTCGAATATGTAACACTTGCACTTTCAGTCTCGTATTTTAGCTGTTGTATGAAAATGTTGTATAGCTAGCTATTTTATTAAATAGTTTTATGTGAAGCAAGTACAGTGGAATCCTTGGAAGAAATTTATGAAATATTTTATAATATTTTAAGTTTAGTAGGCTTCTGGGAATCTTGATTATATTTTTTCTAAGCAAACATGGATTTTATGTATAGTAGAACACGGATAACTCATTAGACAGTCATTGCCCATCTTTGCCACTAGATGTCAGCAGACCAAATAGGAAAGTCTCATCTTGTTTATAACATTTCACTACTAAATCTTTAATGTGTTCTACCCTTAGCTGCTCATTTTTGTACACAGTCCTTCTTGGTACTAGTTTTTATAAGAATATAAAATACTGTATTATTTGTGTCTTATAAATAGGAATTGAGGGAGCGTGGTTAGCATAGTTAGACCTGTAATAACACACACTTTCATTTTTTTATAACAGGTTTTTCAAGTACGAAAAGTAACAGGAGCAAATACTGGAAAAATATTTGCCATGAAGGTGCTTAAAAAGGTGATTCCTTCCTTCCTCTTTATTCTCCAAACTATATTTTTAGTTACTATAAAATCTACATTTTGGCCTAAAATTTTAGTAAAAATAATGTACTTCTTTTTTTTTTTTTTTTTTTTTTTTTTTTTTTTTTTTTTTTTTTTTTTTTTTTTTTTTTTTTTTTTTTTTTTTTTTTTTTTTTTTTTTTTTTTTTTTTTGCTTTTTGGTATGTGGGTAGTTCCCTGACTGGGAATCGAACCCAGGCTGCAGCGCTTACAGCGCCAGCACCAAAGCCTTAAGCCACTACACCATCAGGGAACTCCGAAAATAATGTACTTCTAACAATTAAAATCCCCTTAGAATGTGAGATACGTTGGTTATTATTCCTATTTTGTTTCTGTTTGGTGAGGGTGGAAAGGCGAGCTCTTTCAATTCACCTCTGAGGTAACTCTTTTTTTTCTAAGTAATAACCATATTCTGCTATCACTTAATTCAGCAATTTTTAGAATTATGTATTGACTTCCTATTTTACTCTCTTTACCCCTCCTCCCTTCTTCCCATCCTCTTATTTTGCTTTGTTTTCATTGAATATGCTATTGTCTTCCCATACCTTCCAACAATGTATAAAACATCTTTTAGGCCAATGTTTTATATTCACACTTACTAGATTATTTATCAATTCCACTTATTTTTCTAGAGACAGCCCATAGGAGCCTTCTCTACTGATGGCTGTCTCTAGGCATAGCTCTCATTACTGGACTTTCCCTTCACCACAAACCTTGGAATCTGCTTGATTCTTTTGGTGTTGGATCGTTGGTTTCATAGATCCCATATCTTCCTTTTTCTTAGTTTATGTCCTTATTCCCTTGTTTTGGTGATCATCTATTAGTGGCTTCCTGAGAAAGGATGCATGAAGGTAAATTTTTTTTTTCTTTCTTTTTTTTTTTTCTTTTTGGTATGTGGGTAGCTCCCTGGCTGGGAAACGAACCCAGGCCGCAGCGCTGACAGTGCCAGCACCGAAGCCTTAAGCCACTACACCATCAGGGAACTCCCAATTTTTTTTTAAATACTGCATATTTGAAATTTTCCTTCTTATACCTCATACTTATTTGAGTGGGTGTTGTTTTGAAGTTGAAAATAATTATCACTCATGATTTTGCTCCATTTTTATCTAGCTTTGAGATGTGTCTCTTGAGAAGTCCTTTACTGTCGTATTCCCAAACCTATTTTTCTTTGAAGATATTTAAGATTTTCTTTTTTTCTGATACTCTAAATTTTTCCAGTGATATGTATTGGTTTGATTTTTATTATTTTGTTTATTTTTACTCTTTCAGTCTTAAAAGTTTTAGTCCTTCAGCTCTAGGAAATTTTCTTACAATTTCTTCGATAATTTACTTCTCACCTCTTTTCTTATCTTGAAATCGCAGTTAGTTGGATGTTGAACCTTGTGGACTGGTCATCTGCTTTTCTTTTCCATTTGTTCATTTCCTTGTCTTTTTGTTTACTTTCTGAAATTTTTCTAGAAATATTTTTACTGACTTTTTTAGATACATTTATCATTCCCCAGAGCTCTTCTTGTTTTTTTTTTTTCCTTTCTATTCATTCATTTATTTATTCATTTATTTATTTATTTATTTATTTTAAAGTGGTGAAATAAAAAGGTAGTTTATTGGGGAAAAAGTACACTCCAAAGAGGTAGGAGCAGGCTCCAGCAAAGAAAGTGAGTGGCTCAAGGAGCCATTTTTTTTTTTCTTTATAGCAGCCTATTTTAGAAATACAGTATCTTTTCTTATCCCTCTGAAAGTTTTAGTTGTAATTCTTTGAAAGGTCTTTTGTTCCATGCATTATGTTTCTTTTCTAAGTTCCTGTTTTCTTTGACTTTGACTTAGTCTTTTTCTTCCGTGTCAAAGGCCTTCTTTAGATTTCTGGTGTCCTTTGTTGGTCATATTTAAGAAAAGAACTCTGAAAAGCTGATGAGAAGTTTTTTTGTAGGCTTTTCAGTAGGGCAGTTATGTGATTACCTGGCAGTTCACTGAGAACCTCCAAATATCAGTGTCTGTAGGTCTTTTTTTCTGGTATGGATAAGTTGGTGCTGAGAAAGATCCTCTATTTCTCTGCCTATAAAAGCATTGTGGAGCTGGATGAGAGAGGAGATGGAGATCTCACCTTTCATCATGCAGACTTTCACTAAGTCAAGTTTTTACTTTAGTACTACATTCTGTATCCTTCACTCCTTTTTTTTTTTTTCTGGAGAGTATTGTCTTTGGTAGTTCCCTGGCTGGTTAGTGTGGGGATGGGAACGTTATTGATGTATATGTTCCTTATACAGACTTCCAAATAATCTCCGTTTTAAGTCATGTACTATTATTACTTTATTTCCATTCTGTCCTTGCTTCCTGAAGTGTGGAGTTATGCATGTTTCCTAGTTTTATTGAAGATAGAGTATGTGTGTTTAGTTTCTTGTTTTTGTTTAGGATTGATTTCTGAAAAGATCATACTGTCTTAAAATAAGTATTAGTAGAAAATTATATTAAAAGATAAATGACTTTTTAAACAAATACAGGGTTTGTAATACTTTGATCGTTCTTCTTGATTTTCATTTAAGCAGCATAAATAAATTCTTAATTTATTTGTTTATTTATTTGCCTAGCCATTACACCACCAGGGAACCCCCAAATAACTTCTTAATTTAAAAGTTGAGCAATAAGTACTACGACCACACTTTATTGGTGATTGTGTTAAAGAAAAATTTAGGTATTCTGAACATCAATTTTTGTATGGTAAAGCATGATTAATCTGCTATCTGGGTTTTCCATTGGAATCATTTGAGATTAATTATTTTTTATTTGTAAACTGTATTAGATATAGTATTGGAGACACTATAATAATCCTTGTTTTAGAGATGTTGAAAGAAGTACTGGTCAAGATTCTTAGAGTAGTCCATTTCTTTTGATATGTTGCTTATTTATTTATACCTGATAATCAGGGCTGACCATAATTAGTCATAATTATATCTTGATTGAAATGTTTCTGGCACAGGTATCTATAATGAAAAGAAGAGATTGTTGGGTTTTTTTCCACTGTTGGTGAGTGGGTGTGGTGTATTGAGAAATCCATAGACTTAATTACTGCTAAATGTCAGGCCTCCTGTTTGAGACCAGGCATCTAAGACCTATCTTGCTTGCCTCTCCTTCTACGTAATTACTACTTCCTGCCACTGTCAGAGTTTTTTTTTTCCCCAAAAGCTTGGCTAGAGAATCAGATACTGTCCCATTCTTTTTTTTGCTGTCCCTAAAAAAAGCTCTCAGCAAAAATAATGAAAGTAGAGATTACTAGGGTTGAATCTAGGGGTTTTTTGGTCATTTATTTATTTATTTTAATTAATTAATTAAAAAAATTTTGTGTGTGTGTGTGTGGGTAGTTCCCTGGCTGGGAATCGAACCCAGGCTGCAGTGTTGACAATGCAGAAGCCTAGTCACCACACCACCAGGGAACTCCCCTAGGGTTTTAATTTCTAAATCCCTAGGTAAGATGACTGTATGCTTCCTTTGAGTTTCTTCCTTCTGATTTTTTTTATCCTGGAAGCAGAGAGTACTAACCCTCCTGACCTGAGTATATGGTAAGAATATTCCTCTTTCCAGCCTTGAAGATGAAATCAGAGGGGAACCAGGTGTCCCCTTTTCTTAAATGAGTTGTGTCTGGTCAGTCTGTCTGGATTTATCAGTTCTCAGATTGTTTACTTCTTAACAGGAATGGTCCCATTTGAATATTTGCTCATAGTGAAATGTTGAGGAAAAGACTATTTCTGACATTTCTAACAAACATTTTTCTACCTAACAAACATTTCTCTACCTTGCCAACAAAAATGTACTCTGGAAGCAAACTGCTATTGCCCATGGCATTAGTTTGGCTCAAACTGTGAATTTTAGAAACTTTGGCCACAGCCTTGTAGCTCACAGATTGGTCATAATTCTTCCAATCTTTCTTTTTTTGAACAAAGTGAGAACCTGCAATGTGCCAGGCATTATGCTAGATACTAGGATTTAGCATTTGAAACAAGTGTAGTTGTTGCCTCTCACTCTGCTTACTGTATAATTCAAGGCAACAACTGATAAGCTTATTCTTAAAATTGCTTCTACCCTGTGGTCAAAACCCTTTCTACTTTGAGGTTTAAGCATATACCACTCTCTCACCTTTAATCTTTTTTATTTCCTCCACTTCCAAATCTTGTTATCTTGGGTGTCTTCACTGTCTTTTTGAATTAAATAACTGATCAGTAAGTAGTCTAGCCTTTGATGATTTCAGTTCCATCAGATTTCACTTGCTTTCCATTTCACCAGCCCCATGGCTATATTCTCCACCTCTGAAATATTGGGCTAAAATAGAAAAATAACTTCATTCTCATAATGCCTGGTCTTTGGCCCTAAGCCCTTTAGTCTTCTGAATTTTCTGGGTTGTTTTTTTTTCCCTTAAGTTCTTAGCCCTTTTCTTATTTTACTTTATTCTGAATTCAGCCTAATCAGTGCAATCTGCCACTTAAGTCACTGGCTAACCCAGCTGACCTGGAAAGTCCTAATCTTAATCAGTTTAGTTGTTAATGCTCCTAATTGCCTGTAGCTCAGCTCCTGAGCATTACTGACAGAAACTGCACAAACTTGTAGATTGCTCCTGGAACAAATTCCAAGTCCCCAACTCATTTGGACCTTCAGTACTCACCACCCATTTTTCTAATTGTCCATAGGCTATTCCTTCCATTCTCTACAATTTTTAGAACCTTTACTATCAGTTCCTCTATTCCTTTTAGCATACTGCCTCTGTTTAGGCTGTCACATGGGATTCACTTTGACTTCCTACTCTGATCCCTGCCCCCATTACTCTGTTCTGCATTTTCACCTGTCTTTACTTCCTTCTCTTCCGTCTTAGTGGGAGATGTGTTCTTCCTCCTTTCCAAGGGTAAGCCCTCTCTTTATGTTTTGGATTTCACCCCTTTCTTCTTCTTCAAGGTCATTCCTTTATCACTTCTGTTTTCCATCCTCTATACTGACTTTTTAAAAAATTAAAATATATTCTGTCTTTGCAATATTTAGCAAAACAAATCCTTTACACATGGTCTCTGTGTAGCTTTCACCCTCTTTCCCTTTCATAGCTGAATTTCTTGAGAAGTCATGTGTTATTCTTTTGTTTGCTCATTTTATTTTGATTTAATAACAGCTGTTTTCAGTGAAATGCTCACCCTTAGTCAACACCACTCTCCTAATTGCTGAATCCAATGGTCTTTACTTAATTCATCCTAAATTTACCACTCTGTTGCACTGTGATTCTGCTTTATTAATTTTTCACCTTACCTCTTCATCCCTCACTTCTCAGACTTTCTCAAAATTACTTATTTAAAATAATAAGCCTCCTGAGTAGTTAAAAAATATCTTTGAAAATTTTCAAACTTTCCAGAGTTGAAGAATAATGCAGTGATCACCAGTTGTTAAATTTGTCATATTTTCTTTGTCTACCTCTCTTCATGCCTTCTCTCTCTCCATGTATATGTATGTATATACAAATTTTTATTTTATTTTTTTGCTATACAATTTGTAAGTTAGTTGTAGACATGGTACTTTGCTGTTATTTTTTTTTTTTTAATCTCTGTATGTATGTCTTAAAAATAAGGGCATTTTCATCTGTTATTACACTTGGGAAATTGAACATTGATATACAGTACAGTTTCTGATATATTGTTTATACTCATACTTTCCCGATTGTATCAGTGATACGCTTTATAGCTGTTTTGTTTATTTTTACTATATAGGATTTAACCAAGGAGCACACATTGAATTTAGTTGTCCTGTCTCTTTAGTTTCCTTTACTTTAGAGCCATTTCCCAACCTTTTTTTGGGTTGTTCTTTTTGGTCTTTCATGATATTGACATTTTTTTGAAGAGCTCACACCAGTTGTTTTACAGAATATCTCTCTGATATGTTTCATTATTTCCTCATGAAAATACTTACATTTTAAATTTAGGTTAAATACTTACTGTAGGAATATTGTATCCTCAATGTGGGCTCAGGAAGTTATATCAATTATTTGGTGAAATTGAGTTTGATTCCTTCGTTAAGGTGTTGTCCACCATACTTTCCATTGTACAGATATCTTTTTCCCTTTGTAATTAAGAAATATCTATAGGAGAACTGTGTGAATAGTTTGTTTTAATAATCTTTTACCTAGTGGTTTTATTATCTGTTGTTTCTTGTCCAAATCAAATATTACTAATCAAATATTAACTATTTTATAAAATGGAAACTTTCCTAGTTTTATAATTTCTTCTATATTAGTTTAATTCTTCTGTAAATAAGAGCTTTTCATAGTTTCTTTTTTGAATTTAATTTTTGAAAAGAGTCGTATCAACTTTTTTCCCCTAATGTGTTACCCATTTCTTTTATTATTCATTTGGTTCTCAAATTGTCCCAAATTTTGCTAGAGAGAGCTCTATTTAGATGACTTTTTGTCTTTTTATCATATACCTGTCAGTTTTTGTATACGTCCTTATTTTCTGGTACCATAGAATGCTCCAGGTTTACTTTATACTTTCACTGATCCAGAAACATCCATTTCTCCAAGGAACCTTGGTTCCTCTTGATAGAGAAACCAGGTGTGGGTGCCAGGTGTGCTCCTTACTACTAACATGTCATTGTTTCTCACTCAGAGAAACAATGTTTTTGTTTAAATCATGGCTTCATATTGATATCCCTAAGCCTAGTCCAATTCCGTAGGGTTCTTCTTCCCTCAGTCCATATTTGTATCTCCATTTTTCCAGTGAGAAGCCTGGTAACATTGATAAATATACTTATTTGCTCAGTTGTACCATATATGAATAATAGTTTGAGAATACCAGTACTACTAGTAGCTAAAACCTACTAAGTGTGGTATAAGATTTCTTTGCTATTTTTGTTATGCATACATATTTGTCACTAAGTGTGCCGTGTAAAGTTATTTAAATATTTTTTCTTCTGTGGTAAAATTATCAATGTAATATCCAATTAAATATATTTGTTATATTTGCTTTTGTTTCCCTCCCCCATCTTGTTGATTTAATTTTATTTTTGGAATGTATAAAACACTAACATGGTTCAGAATTTAATATCTTCATTTTATAATCACAGTAATATTTGATTTAGGCAAGAAAATAAATGATTGATAAAACCATTGAGGTTTTTACTCAGAAGATATATATCTTTCATTGTCCTACCTTTCCACTGTTATTAGTTTGGGTTTATCTTAGATGTGTTTATTATTGCAGATATAAGCAGATACATATATACATATACATATATACACACACATACACACACACGTATTCTTATTTCCCCATTCTTACACAAAAGGTAGCATATTATGTATACTCTCATACCATTTATGCGCTTTTGCACCTTTTGTAGAGATGTTCCTCATTCTTTGTGGACCTTGTTTATATATTGTGTAGCTAGTCCATAGGTTTTCAGCTAATATCCTATCCATGGGCATATTAGATTGTTTCTAATGTTTCACTTTTACAAATAATATTGCAGCTAATAACCTGTGTGTATGTTTTTTTTCCATGTTGCTGGAGGTGTACCAGAACTTAGTCCTAGAACTTAGACTTAACATTGTCTAAAACAATGCAGCATTTTTCCAAAACTTTTTGCTTTGCTTCCATTCCCCATTATTGAGTGACATTATTATCTATCCTATTACTTAAACAGAAACCATATTACCATTTCTTGTCACATTTAGTCAGCCAGCAAATGGTAATGATGTACTATTACCCTTCCTTTATTATTATTATTTTTTAACCTTCGTTTTCTTAGTTACAGGTCTTGCTTGGTTTATATACTTGCCTCCTAACTGGTCTCATTTCTTCTCTAGAACTCTACCTATACATTGGTTCTCAACCTTCCTAATGCTGCGACCCTTTAATATAGTTCCTCATGTTGTGGTGATCCCCATAAAATTATTTTCGTTGCTACTTCATAATTGTAATTTTGCTACTGTTATGAATCGTAATGTGTTTTCCAATGGTCTTAGGCAACCCCTGTGAAAGGTCGTTCGACCCCCAGAGGGGTCGCGACCCACAGGTTGAGAACCGTTGACCTATAAAGACAGTTACTAGAATGTCTTTCTTAAGGCCGAGTGTTACTCATTACCCTTACCTCAACATTTTTCCTCTAAAAATAAAATTCTAATGCCTTTGCTTAGATGCCTGGCTTCCACCTACATCTCCAGCCTAATTTTAAACCACTTTTCACCATACTTAAAGAACCTCTAGACACGTCCTGTGAAGCCTCTTTTGCACTGGGAATGCTTTTTTATGTTCTTCCCATTTCATCTTAATAACTTTCCATGATACAGCTTAGGTGTCATCACCTCAAGGATGATTTCTTGCCAGGTCAGATGCAGTTCCCCTGTTCACCCATAGCACCTTATGCTTACCTCCATTGACTTAACCTGTCTTCCCCAAGACTTTGGGCTCTTGTGGATTGGAGACTCCTTCTATTAGTTCTGCTTTCTTGTTTCAGAGTGCAGAATATAGTAGACATTCAACAGTTAATATATGAATAAACTTAATCTATTTACATTTAAAAAATGTATCTTTAGGTTTTCATTTACATGTTCACTGCAGAAAAATCCAAACATTGCAGACGTATATAAGTAATGTCTTTCATTTACCCCCATCTCAATTTCCAGTAGCAACTATAATTAATATTTTTAATATTGGCAAGAAAGCATGAATTAGACTTTCCAGTTACTATAGAATAAAAATGTCTACTATTTTGTTCTTATAGATCATCTCTTTTCCTTTAGGCAATGATAGTAAGAAATGCTAAAGATACAGCTCATACAAAAGCAGAACGGAATATTCTGGAGGAAGTAAAGCATCCCTTCATTGTGGATTTAATTTATGCCTTTCAGACTGGTGGAAAACTCTACCTCATCCTTGAGTATCTCAGCGGTCAGTACACATAATTTTGTGTAATCATTTGCATTTGCTTCAGAAACAGAGTCAAAACATTTCCAATGGAAAAATACTTTTTCCCTATGTGCTCAAATAGTTCTTAACAATTGACAAATACATTGACATAAGGAATTCAGATGTGACCAAATGTTTCTTTTTGCAGGCAAATATGAAGGAAACTTTAAAAGTTAAGTTTTTTTTCCAAAATATAAAATTTTATCTTAATCCCTTTGTAATCAGTTACTTAACTAAATAACAAACACCTAATTGATACAGAGCCATCAAATTGACTGCACTTGGGTAAGATACTATAACTCAAACCATTAAAATATTTCTTTCTAAACTGAAATGGAAAACTTACTTGAGAGCATGGTTTAAGTTATCGAGTATTTTAGAGACTTTTGATTTAATGTAGCCTTATTTATCAGTAGATTCCTGTATCATTTTTAGATCACAGGTATCTATTTCCAGCAAACACACTGGAGTTTTCTGAAAAGCAGATTACCCAATAGCCTATAATGTGGAACAGAAAGCTGTAGAATTTAGTAATTCTTTTTGTGACTTGCCATTTTTTTCTTGTAATTTTATTTTGACATAATTTCTGATTTACATAAAAAAGTTGCAAGTATACTACAGACATTTCCCACATACCCTTCACCTAGATTCCCCAAGTGTTAATCATTTTACCACAATTGTTTTGTTTCATCCTTCTTTCTCTATGTATATGTGTGTGTGTGTATATATCTGTGTATATACACACATGAATACATGTATACATAATTTTTTTTTCTGAACTGTTTAAGAGAGTGTTGCAGACAGGATTTCCCTTTATCCCTAGATACTGTGGTGTATATTTTCTAAAATTTTACATAACTGTACTAAAATTATTAAAAAATAGGAAATTAACACTGATACAGTAATATCTCCTTAGTTTCCTTTAATCTGGAAGAGTTCCTTAGTCTTCTTTGTCTTTCATGACCTTGACATTTTTGAAGAGTACAGCCTGGTGATTTTGTAGAATGCATCAGTTTGGATTTATCTGCTGTTTTACTTGGGATTAGGTTCAGGTTATGCATTTTGGGGAGGACCATGAAGTGACATTATTTCCTTCTTTGTGTATCAGATAAGGAGATGCATAATATACATATATATCTTTGTCCTGTTAGTGTTGGTATTAACTTTGGTCACATGTGTAAGGTGGTATCTTTTTACCCTGGTAAATTTTCTGCCTTTGTAATTAAATATCTTAAGGAGATATTTTGAGAGTATTTAAATATCTCATTTCTCATCCAGCTTTCACATATGGTTTTAGCACCTATTGATTCTTGCCTGAAACAATTAATTATGATGGTTGTCAAGTGACTCTTCTTATTCCATCATGTCTCCTTCATTTATTGTTTGGCATACAGCTATAATGAAAAGCTTTCCCTTCCATTTTAAAAATGTATTTATCTATTCATTGATTATATCACTGTAGACTCATGGATTCTAAGATTATTCAGTGGGATATAACCCTTTATTATAATTTATTTTGATATTCAAATTGTGGCCCACTTTTTAGAAGGCTGCTGCCAGGCCGGTTTAAGAGTTATGAGAATATGGACATTGCTAGTATGCAAGGATGGTTTTAATTATATACTAACATTTTTCTATTAATATTCGCAGGTAAAATGTTAGAGAAGGTATAGTCATGATTTTTTAAAAACTTAAGTATAGAATCTATAAATATTTTGAACCTTGTAGATGTGAAACCTACAGTTCTAAAACTTACATATTTCACATAAGAATAAGAACACTACTGAAAATAGAATCTGAGGACTTAGTTTTAAGCCTATGATTTTTAAGATGTTTTTTATTTTTAAGGGGCTGATGTCTTTTAATTATGGTTAAAAAGGAAGCACAAACCCTCTCATTAGAAATGGATTGGAAATTAAGACTTTTATTTCTAATGTCTTTTTCTATACAGGAGGAGAATTATTTATGCAGTTAGAAAGAGAGGGAATATTCATGGAAGACACAGCCTGGTAAGTGAAATTTTTGTGGTTCATGGATTCAGGTAATGATTTATGTAATTAAAAGCAAAGTCCTATTCTCACTATGGGCAGCCAGTGATTCAATAAATTGTTCTGGAGCCAGTCAGTCACTTAGGGCTTAAAGGGGGAGAAACAGCTTGGGAACTGGACAGCTATTGGAGGTCACATCATTCCTTTGCCCCCAGGCCTTGGGTGGAACGCTCTTCACGCCAGTTCCTAACAGAACCATTTTCACTGGGGCTTTCTTTCCTTGAATTGGTAAGCTGCCTGCCTTGGCTGTGGGTGAGTGTGATTTTCCAGTGCAACTTTATGTGGGAACAGTGGAAAGTATCAGCAGTCATCTCTTTTCTTTCCAGTTCCAGGGTGCAGTTTTAGGGAGGTGATAAGCCTGCACACATCATCTGTGGATTGATTCTGTGGCCAGGATGGGATTTATACTTCTGTTTCTTAGGATGGCATCTGCTTTCCGATTAAAAATATACACTTCCTTTTGTGAGATGACAGTATTGGGTAACAATTAATCAGTTTATCCTACACATTAATTGATTAGAAAACACTTAAAATGTTTTTTCTACCTTAATTACCAAACTGCATTCCATTGTTTAATTTCAGGCCTTTTCTAACACAGAAGCTGCATTTAAGAGCCTTAGGGATGAAGTGCCCTTTTTTGGAGGAGGCTCTCTGAGCCCTGTTGGAGGCTGTGTTTGTGGTCGTGCTGGCTTTGAAACTGCCTCAGTCCTCTAGGACACACCCTCTCCATCCTGGAGTAATCTGCAGGATTGCAACATTGTTATGCAGCCAGTATTGCAGTGCCTTGTGCTTTTCGAATCCAGACAGGGTTGACTCAGCCCTTTATTCTTTTGAGGTAGATAAATTTGAGTGTCACACAGTTTATAGTTGTGGGCTGGCTGGCAGGAGGGAGGGCAGATACCGTGGGAATGAGCTGTATATAAATATGCAGCTGTATTAAATAAGGGATGAGTGGGCTTCTAAGGGTCAGGTTATAAGGTATCTTTTGAAATTTAAGATTTGCTTATTGAAAATAACAAAATGCTTATTTCCTATGGGATTTTAAAGTTGGGGGTGGGTGGGAGAAATTTGCTTTGATCTGAATGACTGTTGGCCCAGTTCTTACACAGACAGTACAAAACATGATTAGTAACAGTTTGGCATATTCTGGACTTCTTTGCAATTTTAGCAATATGTTGTAATGATGAAATATAACATACAGTTTCACTAAATAAGTGAAACATAAATGTTTCCATCCCTTTTGGCAGCATCCTGTGCCATCTTTTCCCCATATCGCCTTCCCCAACCCGCCCCTGTCACTAATTTGGTCTTTGGTGCATGTCTATTTCTTCCAAGGTATTTTGCTCCATACATAAACTGCTCTGAGTAGATTATTCATTTTAATTTTATCAACTCACTTTTGTTTCCAGCTTTTACTTGGCAGAAATCTCCATGGCTTTGGGGCATTTACATCAAAAGGGGATCATCTACAGAGACCTGAAGCCGGAGAATATCATGCTTAATCACCAAGGTGGAGATATACTGTAAACAATTCTATAGTAAATAATCATCTTAAAATCCTCCCACATAGGTCATGGTCATTTTTAAAGCCCTATATTCTTGTGGGTCTTAGGATAAATTCCTCCTTCATAGTTTATGGCACCATGATACTTGGTAAGATTTAAGCATATAGGTATTTATGGTTGACAAGATTAAGGGAGTTGATGATAACTGGCCACTCGACTAACTTTTTTGATTCAATCCTTATTCTATAGCTTGTCATTCTTTAGAAATCCTTACATAAAAAGTGTGGTTAGGGAGTTCCCTGGTGGTGCAGGTGGTGCAGTGGCTTAAGGCTTTGGCGCTGGCGCTGTCAGTGCTGCGGCCTAGGTTCGATTCCCAGCCAGGGAACTACCCACATAAAAAAAAAAAAAAAAAAAGTGTGGTGAGCCAGTCCAAACACAAATTTTGGTTTATTCACTGGAAAGTGAATCTTAACTTTATAAATTGTTTTCTTTAATGATGAAAATACTTAAATATTAGAAGCAATACTTTTTATGATAATTGTTATTAATGCTATAAAAGTAGGACAGGATTAGAATTGAATCAAAATACGTAATCTTGGAAATAAAATATATGGTAGGAATGAGTTTATTCTTGCTATTCATTTGTGACAACAAACATAAAAATCAGATAGGTTAATATTCTATACAGCTATAGGTGTAGCAAAGTGGGCCTTGATTATAACTACATGCTGCTGCATACAGTTCAGTTTATGTGACAGTAATTTAGGTTGGGCAGACTTGGCATTTCACTCATGCCCCAAAGGAGCGCAACCCAGCCAACCAGAGTACCTGGGGGGCTGGTAGCAGCTACTGATCCTTAGATGTCTGCAAAATGATACATGGAGTAGTTAACAGCTTTAAATTCTTGGGCAGAAAATGGTGTATGGACAACTGACGACTATATAAATATTTCAAATTGTGCTCCCCCTCCTTTCCTTTTTCTATCCCCCTGCCCTTAGGAGAAATGCTGTATTTAATCAAGTACATAATGGAACTCTACAAGGGATATTCAGAAAAAAATCCAGCCATTAATGCCTCTTTTTCATATTACATGACTGGATACTTTCTGGACAGCCTCCTGTGTATTTCCCTCCCTCCAAGTTCTGCCCCTATTCCCCTAAACTTGGATTTTGATTCTAAAGTATAAAGTCAAAGGATAGAATAGGGAAGTGAAGTGATTAGTTAATTTATTTGATTCATAAGCCTAAGTCTATCAGGTGATGCTGTGACAATAAACGTCATATTTTTTCTGTGTCAGAGTAAAGTACCTATTTACATTTGAATTAATAGGCCATTGCCTTTTCTTTTTTATGGAATAGCAGGATCCCTGGGATTGTTGAACACACTGGATGGATATCTAATGACGGTTTAGTAAAGTAAAGCTGAACTTGAACTGAAATGTTTTTGTGTAAGGTGGTAGTGAGTTTTGCACTTTCTTGATCAGAGATGATGGTCTCATGCCTGTAGGAATTTCATTTTTTTTTTTTTTTTTTTGAACTGGTAACATTGGCAGAATAAGCTAACTTGTTTCAGTGACTTTCTGAGACCACTTTAAAGAACTGTCAAGTCATTTACAGTTCATTGTGATAAAAGCTGTATATTTGAAATAGTTCATACCTATGTTTAAAAGGTGCAGAATATCTTTATTGGGGTCTGTGTATGTAAACCAAATTTCATCAAGTTTTCCTAGGACTTACTTTCTCAGGATGGTAGATGATTCTAGGTATAGGTAAAGCTAGAGCCTTAGACAAGCTATTTCACTCTTTTCTCTATCTTTATTTTCCCTTTACTAGATAGATAATATTATTGGCAAAAGATGACTCTGCCCTAACCTTAAAGAGTTAACATCGCTAGTTCTTGATATTGTCAAAAAAATTAAAGCAGAAATACTTAAATGGAAGGATAGATTATTGTCTTGTGTGATATGTTCAAACATTGCACAGTTGTCGAATTCTCAGAATAACCATGCTATGATCTTTCATTGTAGGTCATGTGAAACTAACAGACTTTGGACTATGCAAAGAATCTATTCATGATGGAACAGTCACACACACATTTTGTGGAACAATAGAATACATGTGAGCTGCGTGTTGAAAGAAATATAACTGGTTTGGGGGTAATAGCTAACTTTTACCTGGTTTAAGTAATAATGTGCTAAATTTTCTGTGGCATCATTTGGCTTCATATTTTGTTTCTAAAATTCTAATTGACATGATGTGCAAATGGGTGAATTTTTTTGGCATATTGTTTTTCTCATTTGTAGGGCCCCTGAAATCTTGATGAGAAGTGGCCACAATCGTGCTGTGGATTGGTGGAGTTTGGGAGCATTAATGTATGACATGCTGACTGGAGCAGTAGGTGCACAGTTAAAAGCTGCATGTGTTATGTGTGATCTGTGCTAAATCACTATAGCAAGAGACCGACCTTTCCTGTGCTTCTTGATAATATTACCAATGGAGTTATTTTTTAAAATTTAGCACTAAAAATGCTTTATTAGTAGTAGTATGGGCCCCCCATACTTTTAAAAACATTTTCATTTAAATGATTTATGCCATGGCAGTACTGTGAAATAGTAAAATAGCTACTGCCCTTATTTTATAAATGGAGAAAATGCTGCATAAAATTACATGGCTCACCGGTTATCATTCAGATTTAATGGTGGAAACCCAGTTCTTTCCAGGACATTGCTATTTCCTGTGTCCTGTTGTTTAAAAACAACACGACTTTAGCAGTCCCCATATCACAACATTCATTTCTGATCTCTATGTATAACTGACTAATTCAGAAAATGGATAATTCTGTTATTTAAAATTTGATTTTTTTATATGCTAATTTTTCTCACTCTCTTCTACTCTTAGCCCCCGTTTACTGGGGAGAATAGAAAGAAAACAATTGACAAAATCCTCAAATGTAAGCTCAATTTGCCTCCCTACCTCACACAAGAAGCCAGAGATCTGCTTAAAAAGGTAGGGTTCTTAAATAGGCAGTCAACTACTAGGACTTAAATAGAATTGAACATACATTTTGAATAAAGAATCACACAGATACTGAATGAAAAAGCCTATAGCAGTTTTTGTAGGGAAAATACAGATTTGTTTGTTTAAACATTTTATTTTCTTATTCCCAAACAATATTTAGTAGTAATTAAGAAATTATAGTTTCCCAAGGTAAAATAGACAAGCAAATTCTATAAAGAAAATAATCAATTTGATTACTTAAAATTCATCAATATTTTTTTCCCCCTAAAGCTGCTGAAAAGAAATGCTGCTTCTCGTCTTGGAGCTGGTCCTGGGGATGCTGGAGAAGTTCAAGTAGGGATTGGCATGTTCTGTGGTTTGAGGGGAAGATAATGCTAGTTTTATATATTTGTGAAGGTTGTGTGTAGTTGCTTATAAGTATATCTTATTTTGTGATTGGTAACTTCAGCTAGGCAGTTGTCAATCCAGTAAAGTCTGTTCCCCTTGACTTTTCTTCCTTCATTTTTGCTAGGCTCATCCATTCTTCAGACATATTAACTGGGAGGAACTGCTGGCTCGGAAGGTGGAGCCCCCTTTTAAACCTTTGTTGGTATGTATACATGAAAGTATATAATTGGAGGGACCTGGTACTTTTTTAGAATAAGAGAATCTCAGAGCAGTTAAAAACATTATATTTATTAACAGTTTTGTAAACGTTGGTCTATCCTCTCTTATCTTCAGGATCTTTATTCTATAATCTTTTTAAGAACTACTGCCAGTAGCAATTGATGACTGACTATACTAATTTTTTTTTTAAGTTGATTGCCTAAGACATTTCAAATATTTGGGACTTTTTTCCCTTCTTTCTTTTATTCTTTTTCTTTTTTTCTAACCCTATTTTAAATTTGATTTTCTGGGAATATTTTTCTTCCAAATATGGAATATATGTTCACTAGGATTGCAGCAACAGAGTACCACAAACTAGGTGACTTAAACTGCAGAAATTTATTGTGTCATTGTTCTGGATGCTAGAGGTCCGAGATCAAGGTATTGGAAGAGTTGGTTCTTTCTGAAGGCTGAGAGACTCTATTCCATGCTTCTTTCTTAGCTGCTGGTGGTTTGCTGGCAATCTTTGGGGTTCCTTGGCTTGTAGACACATCACCCAATGTCTGCCTTCATGTTCATGTGGCATGCTCCTTGTTTGGTGGTCTTTGTCCAAATTTTGTTTTCATAAGGACACCAGTAATAATGAATTAGGATCCTCTCTATTCCAGTATAACTTCTTAACTTAATCTGCAGTGACCCTCATTTCAAATACTGTCACATTCTGAGTTACTGGGGGTTAGAACTTCAACATATGAATGTTGGGGGGGATACAATTCAAATCATAACAATATGTATGTGAGTAAATGAGTTAGTGTGTTCTTATCTTTCTCCTAGCTCAGAATTTGAGGAAATACAATTTCTTTTTCTCTTTCTTGGGATGAAGGTAAAAGGGAAGGAGAGTATAATGATGATGATAATTTGGTCCTTGGAGCACAAGGTGACTACCTTCAAGATATATAATTATAAGGAGGATAATTAACCCTCTTATACCAACTGCCCAGCTTCAAAAATTATCATGTTATCTTGTTCAAACATGAACATAACCACCATGCTGTCATCACAATTAAAAACCTGACAATTTCCTTAGTGTTGTGTTGTTTGTTGGTTTGTTTTTTTCTATTGGTTGTTTTCAATAAGAATTCAATCAAGGCCTATTCAGTATTGTTACTCTGTCTCTTGGGGCTCTTTCCATCTATAGATATCTCCTCTCAATGCCTCCCCTGAGGACTTACTGAAAAAACTTGACCATTTGTCCTGTAGTGTTCCTCACATTTAGATTATGCTGATTTTAACCCCATGGTATCATTGACCATTTTCACATGTTCCCTAAAAACTGGTGGTTAGATTTAGATGCTTGATCTGATTCAACTTTTGATGTTTTACATTTTGTTCAGGAGACATAATGTGTATTTGTATTTCTTTTAGTGATGTTAGTGGTCACTGGTCATTGCCTATATCAGTAGTCTCAGCTAGGGTCAACATGGGAGTGTCTGGAGTCCAGTTGTCACAACATTGGAAGGCAGTGCTACTGGTAACTAGGAGTAGAGGCCAGAGATGCTGCTAAATATCCTTTAATGCATAAAACAGTCTCCTACAATAGGAATTATTAGGCCCAAAATGTTACTAGTGCTGAGGTTTAGAAACTCTGGCCTAGTTACAGGATTTCATTAGGGATTTATAAAATTATCATATTCTAATAGTATTATTCACTATTTATTAGCTGGAATTTTTCCATAAAGAGAAACTTTTTACATCAGTTGTTTGGTTACTTGAGGTACAGGTCATACAGGAAAGACAGAAGATGTTTGAATTTTTTCCCCAGTTTTCAAAATGAATTAGTTTCTTAACATCTCCCAAAATTGACTAATGAATTATGTGATTTTCTTTTTAGTATAATTAAAACCTTTAAAAATATTTGTGTTTCCGTCCATTGCAGTTTTTTTAAAATTGGTGTTCAGGGTTTCCCATCTTTTGACACTTTGTGCTTAATCATGTTGGTTCCTAAATACCTTTAACACAGCCACATACTCTCATGTACCAGAGAAAAGGAATTAAAGGAACAGATCTGGTGGTTCGATTTAGGCAAAAATATCCTTTCACAAGAAAATATACTCATGTAAAGTAAAATACTGTTTTTGCTCCTTGAGAAATCTAAAGGAATGCAGTAAGCTATGGAAGAAACTTTAGAGCATCTTACAAATGTGTTTTGTGTTTAAACTCTGCTTCAGTAGTTTTTCAGGTTTATTACAAAGGGATTTAGCCATTGAACTAGGCACACTGAGGCTTTGTGAGAGGGGAAGATTGATATTCAGATTTTTAATAGGAATGATAACTGTGCACTGAAACCTATTTTGATATATTTAAAATTTGAGGATATAATTTGACCTTTGATACTTTTCTACCTGTATTTATTGTTCAGTCTGTGCCTGCTAAGACTATTCTGATATTACAATCAAACCCTGTCAAAGAGGTTTATCTAGAACCTTCTCTAATGCATAAGATATGTATAATGTAGACTATTCATCATTTTGTAATCATTTTTTTATAAAGCAATCTGAAGAGGATGTGAGTCAGTTTGATTCAAAGTTTACACGGCAGACACCTGTTGATAGCCCAGATGACTCAACTCTCAGTGAAAGTGCCAACCAGGTCTTTCTGGTAAGTGAAAGAATTTCCTTATAACCATGGGAAATTTAAGTATAAAGATGGGCCCTTTTCAATAAGAAAAGCTGCTTTCAAAAAGAAAATTCAGTTGCTTGCTTTGCAGTTTCATGCAGCTAACCTGAGGTAGGTGCTTTTTAAAAAAAATCAGGTTATTCCCTTAATACCTGTTAAAAAATTATCATAATCCAGCATTCTATTTTAGCAGTTACTGTAGGAGTATATAGTTCTTTAGTGTCTGATTGCTTTTTTGGATGGGCCACTGACTTAACGATTATTGGCCCAGCTGAAAGCCACACAGTCAAAGCAGTAGGAAAAGAGCTCACTGTAACTATTTTATTCCTGAAACAATACAGATTTTTTGGTAGGGGATTTTTAGCCTGTTAATTATGAATATTTGGTATCAAATTATATTTGTTTATATGTGATGGTTAATATATTAATCCTCATTGTAGCAATGTTGATTTATACCTTGTCTCCTCAGAAAGCAAAAATTTTAGATTTTGATCAACAAAAACGATAGATTTATAACTGATGATCATTGCATATTATTTTGCCTAAGTATCATACACAAAAACCCTCAGAATTTATTTATTAAAAATTGTGTATTCTTGCTCTGCCAACTGAGCTATCCAGGCTCTTGTATATTTATTCTTAACATGTTTATACTTCAGTTACCTTCACAGTACTCTTTGTTTCATACAATACACTTATCGAGATGCTTTTTCCACTGCTTAAAACAGTTTTTGAGGAGTTAGTTCCCTGATGGTGTAGTGGCTTAAGGCTTCAGCGCTGGCGCTGTCAGCGCTGCAGCCTGGGTTCAATTCCCAGTCAGGGAGCTACCCACATACCAAAAAGCAAAAAAAAACCAAAAAAAAACAAAAAAAAAACCAACAAAAAAAAAACGGTTTTTGAATTCGATGATTTAGATGCCTTTTAGTGCTTCTGCTGTTTTTGTGTTTCACCTCTGCCACATTGGCAAAAGGTTTCCCTTTAAGGAATAAAGTTATTCATCTGAGGAAACAAAAATAAGAGTAGCTCGGGGTAAGATCAGGTGAATAGGCAGGGTGGGACACAGGGGTCCTGATGTTTTTGGTGAAAAACTGCTGAACACTAAGGGTGAACTGTCATGCTGCACGTTGTTTGCGTAAATCACCCATCATGAAATGGGCAAACACCTTGAAAGTCTCCAAAAAAAATTTTGTTGAGGCTGATCACAGCCTCTCATAATAATGCCAGCTGGTACACTGATGCAGATGAGTTGCTAGAATTCCCTAGTGGAGGAAAGCCTGTACCACAAGGGCCCCACCCTCCAGAAGATAATTCTGTGATTTTTTTAGTCTCTCTAATATGTTTATGTTTACTTTTTTACTATACTTATGTGTCACATGAACATCTACCTCATTTTGTAACTTTTGTTTCCTTTGTAATTAACCTTTGTCATTTCTTTTTGGACTACCTCTAGAAAGAATGGAATATGGGGAAAGTAATCATTTGGAAGCTGGGTTTTTTTTTCTTCTTACTTGTTTCTGAGTTTATTAGATTTGTCACTAATTCTCAAACTTTTTAAATACTGCTCACAGTATGACGGCCAGTAGTGTTGTACATTTTGGGGTGGAGGGTAAGTTCTAAAGTTAGCATGGAATGCAAAAATTATGTATAATCAAAAACTATGTATAATACAGTATGGTTTTGAGTAAACAACATTGACTAGAAATAATTCTATAAATGCATGATTATATGGTGATGGAAGAATAGAGCATATATGCAAAGTATAATTTTACTTTATTTTTAATGACTTATGTAAGAGATGCAAGATGAATGCATATTGTAAAGTTTATGTCTACATGATACAAAGTCCTTGTATTTCCCTTACTAAAATTTTTCGTGTTCATTTAGGGAAATAGGCATAATTCATTTTTAACTATTTTACTGTTTTATTTTTTTCTCTTAGGATGTGGAATTTTGTTTTCTACAAAATTGTTGTGGAATTTATACACTTGATTTACCATAAAGATCTTTTCCTCAACTGGGCATTGCAGTTTCAACTAGTTTAACAAGTTTTCCCCCCATAAAAACAGTCTAGAAACATCTTACCTAGCTAAAAAGAAATCCACAATTGTGGCAAAAGTTATGTAGCTAAGCTTTCATTGTGAGTTAAAGTATTGTTGAGCTTTCTTTTTTTTTTTTTTTGGCGGGGGCGGGGGGTTGTTCCCTGGCTGGGAATGGAACCCAGGCCGCGGTGTTGAAAGCGCCGAAGCCTAGCCACTACACCACCAGGGAACCCCTTCATTATTAATTTAATTGGCAGCCTAAAGAACAATTCATTTGTTAGGCTGTAGCTAGAATTGTATACATAAAATGGATCTCTTTAAAAATTAATAAAAAATACTAAGATCCACTTACCTGGATATTGTAGCAACTTTAACTTAACCCTACCAGACCTGAGGCCCTGAACCTAACTGTCCCCTATACCTGGGCTCCTGAGCATTAAAGAGAAAAAACCAACATGATATAGAAAAATGTTAGTTACATGCAAACAAGTGGTTAGAATAAGATGGAACTTGGAGACACTGTAGAAAATAGTTCTACCTTTCATTTCGAAAATTAGGTACAGCGGTATAGCGGCAGATTTGGAAATTACCGAAAAATCGGTACAGCGGTCTGGTAGGGTTAATAAATTTTAACTTCCTGTCACAGAATTAAAAGAAATTCAAAGCTGATTAAGTGACAGTCTGGTCTTAGTGGTTACAGCTTTAGATCACTAGAACAGGTGGGAAAATGGCCTCACAAAACATATGCTCTACAGAATTGCATCTCACTCTTCAAGGACTTCACCCAGAGCTGTTATTGAGGCTCTTTATTGTAACTCATAATGCCACTCATAGGTAACTGCAATAATGAATAGAAGGGAAGATAGGTGGAGGACTAACTGTTAAAGAAAGGCACATTAACAGCAAGAGAAATGGCAGCTGGTAGCCTAATAGCAAGGTCCAAGAAAAAACTAAAGCTAACAAAACTGCAAATTGCCTATTGCAGTTGAAGGTTTTGACAATGCTATTATTGATCAAGAAAATCCCAAATCTATCCAATCATTGGTGTAAAACCAGAAAAATCACGTGCTAAGCTAGAGAATTCTATTTTACTTCGGTTTAATAGGAAGAAACTGTTTGGGGGTGATAATCTTAGCTACTTATGTGCATATGACTAGAAACACTAGAATTTTCTTTCCATTTATCTTGGTATTTAACTTCTTAATATGGGCCTATTGCATTTTTTTCTCCTTTCAGTAGAGTGGAATTTTGTTTGCTGGCATATGGGGCTCAACATAATTTTCTTTCTTGAGGTTTTTGCGTCAAAAAAATAGCTGGACAGAAATTAACAGGTATAAAATGAGATCAAGGAGATGGGAGACTTACAATTAGTAATTTTAGGCATGCATGATTGTGTTGATGTGTCAGAGACTGAACAATCACATTTTTTTGATGTATATGACAGACTGCCCTTTTATAGTCTACTGTTACTGTCTTTCAGGGTTTTACATATGTGGCTCCATCTGTACTTGAAAGCGTGAAAGAAAAGTTTTCTTTTGAACCAAAAATCCGATCACCTCGAAGATTTATTGGCAGCCCACGAACACCTGTCAGGTATTATTTATTGTTGTCTTTTTTTCTTTTTTAACTGAGTAGAGCATTGCTTAAGAAATTTATGCCAAGTTACAAACATGATCTCTTGTATTCTTTGGTTGATGTAAGTTCTTAATACTGCAAATGACTAGTCTGTGACTAATTTATGATACTGTACTATATAGTTTACCTTCCCTCCTAAAACCAAGCTGCTATACTGGCAAATGTCCTCTTTACCCATTCATTGAGCATTTATTATGTACCAGGGATTGTGCTGCATGTTGGGGACACGTGATTAACATAGAAATTGTTTTTGTCCTGATGAAGCTTAAATTTAGTGAGTGGAAGCCACAATAAATAAAGATGAAAATATATATGTATGTATGTGTGTACACACACACACACACACACACACACCCACACACATAAATATAAAATTGTAAGTAGTGCCAACTGCTATATGAAAAAAAAAATGTGGTAGAGAGCAAAGAGTAACAAGGGTGCTCCTATTCATGGTGATCAGAGACAGGCCTCCCTAGTGAAGTAACATTTTAAGAATGAAGAGAAAGAGCGAGCCATACCAAAAGCAGAAGTACAAGGGTCTTACAGGTAAAAGAATAGCTTGTACAAAAGCTTTAAGGAAGGAAAAAAACCTGCCCTTTTCTTGGAAATGATAGGGAGGTCAATCAATATTCCTTAAGTGAGGTGAGTAAGGAATGGAATGGGCAAAGATTTGGAGAAGTATTTTACTTTTAAGTGCAATGAGAAGATGTTTTAACTAAGGGAGTAAAATGATTTATTTTTTTAATTAAGTATCATTGAGGGTTTTGTGGGGGCAAGCATAGAGGTGACGAGACCATACTTAATTAGTTTAGAGAAGCAATGGCTCAACTTTTTTGCCTTTGTGCTAATCCACACAAAAATAAAATTAAATGAAAATGAATGTCATGTTACCTCCCTCCCTTTAAACATGAGGGAAATATTTCTTGTTGAGATAACCGTTGAGACAAATGAATGATAGCTCTTCCTTGTCTTAAAGCCCAGTCAAATTTTCTCCTGGGGATTTCTGGGGAAGAGGTGCTTCATCCAGCACAGCAAATCCTCAGACGCCTGTGGAATACCCAATGGAAACAAGTGGAATAGAGCAGATGGATGTGACGATGAGTGGGGAAGCTTCAGCTCCACTTCCAATACGACAGCCGAACTCTGGGCCATACAAAAAACAGGCTTTTCCCATGCTATCCAAACGACCAGAGCATCTGCGTATGAATCTATGACAGAGCAATGCTTTTAATGAATTTAAGGCAAAAAAGGTGGGGAGAGGATTTGTGAGCATCCTGCAGTATGAAATAAGAAGACTCAAAATGATGGTCTTGAAGAGTCAGTGTCATTACATGAACACTTTGGATGGAGGAAAAATAAAGATGGATTTTTAAAAATCAATCAATGGTGCAAAAAAAAAAAAAAAAAACTTAAGCAAAATAGTATTGCAGAACTCTGAGGCACATAACTTAATTGATTCCTAGCAACATCTTCTCAACCTTTATCAAGGATTTTTATCAAAACTGACAGTATTAGGGTAGGATGTTGCTTCTGAATCACTGTTGAGTTTTGATTGTGTCGAAGAAGGGTTATCCTTTCATTAGGCAAAGTATGAAATTGCCTGTAATACTTGCAACTAAGGACAAATTAGCATGCAAGCTTGGTCACATTTTCCAGAAACATGGAATCAAAGACAAGAAGCTTATAAATGATGTTTTACGTGCAAACAACCTGAATCTTTTTTTTATATAAATATATATTTTTCAAATAGATTTTTGATTCAGCTCATTATGGAAAACATCCCAAACTTTAAAATGCGAAATTATTGGTTGGTGTGAAGAAAGCCAGACTTCTGTTTCTTCTCTTGGTGAAATAATAAAAATGTAAATGAATCATTGTTAACCACAGCTGTGGCTCGTTGGAAGGATTGGGGTGGACCTAGGGTTTATTTTTAGTAACCCAGCTGCAATACCTGTCTGTAGTACTAGGGGAAAACTCTATTTAATCATTTCTGTTTGCAGTACTGCTATATGCTGAGCTTAACTGGAAGCCTTGGAATGGGCATAAGTTGTATGTCCTACATTTCATCCTTGTCCTGGGCCTGCATTGCACTGCAAAAATATCGCCATCTGTTCTTATACCAGTATTTGGTTCAAGACACCAAATGTGTTTAGCCTGTGGCTGAAGAAGAATGGAAGAGAGTCAGGATAAAAATGCATACTGAGGGCGGTAAATTTAGGGAGATAGGGAAATCCAGGGGAAGAGGGTGTTGCCGTGGTCCACTCTCTGTCTAATCTCTTTACAGCAAATTTGGTAAGGTTTTAAGTTTTACTTCTTTTTACTATTTTTGCTATATCTACCTTCCTTATATTTTCCTTAACAGTTTTAAAAGGAAAAAGGTTTTTTTCTCCTATACTGGGGACACATTTTTTGATTGTAAAAATATTTGATGGCCTTTTGATGAATGTCTTCCACAATGATTAAGAAAACTTAGTGGCTTAATTTAGGAAACATGTTAATAAGAAACTGTTTTTGAAATTGTAACAAAATCTACGTAAGTGATTTACAGGTACAAAGAATCAAAATAAAGGTAACTTAACCTTTCTTAAATACTTCCTGCCTTAAAGAGAGCATTTCCATGACTTGAGCTGGTGAAAAGGTTTAATATCTGCAGAGCTTTATAAAAATATATTACAATGCATACTGGTATAATAGATGATCATGCAGTTGCAGTTGAGTCTTATCATCTTTGTATTTTATAATGTCTTCAGTCTGAGTGTGCAGTCAATTTGTAATATTTTGCAACCCTATGATTTTAATAGATGCTGCTTGTTGTGTTCTCCAAACCTTTTTGAGCCATAGGATCCAAGCCATAAAATTCTTTATGCATGTTGAATTCAGTCAGAAAAGGCAAAGCTTTGCTTATTTAAATGGCACTTGAAGTGAGATGAGATGAAATCCTATGATACTAAGCAAAAATAACCCTGAAAAATTATTGGAAATATACCGTATCAATTGTGGCAATAATGAAAGAATCCCTTTAACCCCCCGTTTTCCCATGATTGCAGCAGCCTACTGAGAACTTTTTAACTGTAGCTAGTAAATTAGAAGCTAAAATAACTGCAAAAATGGTATTTAAAGTGCAAATTTTTCTTCTTTGACAGTTTATGGTATCTAAAAGAAAGATCCCCAAAAGCTATGTTGATATGTATAGGCTTTATTTCAGATTGTAAATGGCTTGTGCTACTCTGATACTTGTTTTCAAATGTGTTTACTAACTGTAGTGTTGACTGCCTGACCAAATTCCAGCAAAATCTTTACACCAAAATATTCCTCCTCAGTCCTGTTTGCTAACATTTGCACTGTGATTGGCTGGCTATCACCATCCCCATAATTAAACCATTTTCATAATTAGTATTGCCAGCAATAGTGGCAAACACTGCAACTTTTCTGCATAAAAAGCACTAACTGCACATCTACCATCCCCACAAATACAGTTTTTCAAACTTTACATAAGTGAAGTTAATGTCCTATGATGTGGCAGTTTATTGAGAAATTGTGTTTCATAAATGGATATCCTTCCTATGACTGTGAAAACATGTCAAGTGCCACTTTAGTGTCACAGAAAGCACACACCTATGCAATATGGCTTACCCTATATTTATTTGTAAAAATCCAAGCATAGTTTAAAATACATGTCAATATTACTAGTGTTGAGTTTCTAAGAGGGTTCTTTATGATTCTTCCAGGTAAGTGTATAAAAGAGATTAAGTGCTTTTCTTTCATCACTTGATGATTTTCTTTAAAATCAGCTATTACAGGATATATCTTTATTTTATATACATGCTGTTTTTTAATTAAAATATAATCACTGAGAACTGAAGTATGCTAATTTTGATTTTATAAGGTTTGTAGCATTACAGAATAAACTGGGATATATAAACCAGCTGTGATTAACAATGTAAAGTATTAATTATTGAACTTGAACCAGATTTTTAGGAAAATTATTTCTTTTTCCCCTTTATGGTCTTAATATGAATCCTTCAAGGATTTCTCCATACTATTTTTTGAGATAGAAGATAATGGGGGTGGAGGGGGGGTGAGAATGCATGTACGATGTTCCATAAATTCAACATTCTTTAAGTAATAAATGATTATAAAAAGATGCATCTTTGATAGTATTAATGTACTGAGCGTTGAATTTTATATTTAATATAGGACCTAACTATTTTGGTTACTCAGTTATATGGGGTTACAAGGGCTAGATCTAAGATTATTCCCATGAGAAATGTTGAATTTATGAAGAATGGATTTTGAGGCTTTGAAAATGGTTAACTTCTCAAATAAAAACATCAATGTTCAAACATTTACCTTTCGTAGCAGTAGACACTAATAAGCTGGACAAAGCAATCAGAAGTATTTGTCACACCACGTCCTGTGATCTGTTGCTGATTGAAACTTTTCTTGTGATTCTTAATTTACCAATATAACACAAGTATTATCTCAATGGATTATCTGAAGTAACATCTGAAAGATGGGTTCATCTGTGTTCGCTCTTTAAACTTATTTTTTCCTATCTCAAGTTGGCTTTGCATCTATCAGTAAATTCTTCAGCTGCCTTATTAGGAGTGCTATGAGGGTAACACCTTTTCTGCTTTTCATCTTGTATTTAGTTTATTGTATTAAGTATCTGATTTCGGATTGAATGAATGTAAATAGAAATTAAATGCAAATTTAAGTGAAAATAATATAGAAGTGATTTTTTTTATTATCCTAAGATAGGAAGAAATAACTATTAGGTATACAAATGGTTTCAGTAATTTTTTCATTAACATGCCAGATGTGTTAATGTTCTCATATTTAATAAACTACAGTTGACCCTTGAAGAAAATAGATGTGAACTGCATCTGTCCTCTTATACGCAGATTTTTTGCGGGGGCAGAGTAGTTCCCTGGCTGGGAATCGAACACAGGTTGCAGCATTGAGAGCTCCAAAGCTAAACCACTACACGATCAGGGAACCCCGCAGATTTTGTTTTTTCAATAAATACATTCAGCCTTCCATATCTGCGGGTGCTAAGAGCCAACAGTAGAATCAAAAGTTATATCCAGATTTTTTACTTGATGTCTCAATACATCTAGGGTAAGATGAATAAAGTTTTATATAGGCCACTTCTTATTTATGAGGCAATTCTATCACACTTGCCAGGATGATTTCTCTGTAAGTTTTCAAATTGACTTTTTTTTTTTTTTTTTTTTAATATAAGACATAGGAGCAACTCTTAATGCTCATAAAACAAACTTTCAAGGAGTTTCCCCAGTGCTGTAGTGGCTAGACTTCAGCGCTCAACGTTGAGGCATGGGTTCAATTCCCAGCCACGGAACTATCTCCCTATCCCCCCACCCCCCCAAAAAAAAGTCTTTCAGAAGGTATGATATGAATTCACAGAACAAATGGGTTTTTAAATCCCTGTTCCCATTTTTGAAGTAAAGGAATAGAAGTAATGTTTCCATTTCATCAATGTTGTTACTGGATGACATAGCTCTATTACACTTTCCCCCTTTTAAATTCGTATGCTTTCTTGTTCATTAAAAAAAAATCCTCACTGTTCACCAGGGACCTCCTTTGTTACTAAGAAACAAAATTGTCTGTATAGTCATAGGGTAAGTACATTTGATAAGTAGGTATTGTAATAGGGCTGAAACAACCCATGTAGTAGTAAGATGCTATTATGTTTTTAACAGTAAGTCAGCTATCTTTCATACCCAAATTCTAATCCCAAATTGCCTTTCTCACCCATCCCTTGCTGTATATCTAAATAACTGTTAGCTTCACCACAAAGGAAGGTGACATATGGCCAACTAAGTAAGCTTGTTTCAATATTTGCAGTGGTTCTCAAAGTAGATAACAGTTAAATGTATCATCACCGAATGAATAGAAACAGGTGAACTTATAACCTGGTAATATTTACCTGAGGAAAAAAGTTACAGGCTTTCTAACATTCTACTGACAATTTGTGTAGCCATACAGGCATGAAAGTGACTTAACATGCAGCTGATTGGTCACTCTTCCTTATTAATCTATATGCTGGTTTAGCCTTTGTCTTAACACTGCAAATTTGTTTTCTGCCTCTCTACCTCCTAATTTCTTCCATCTCTTCCTTGTGTACAAACTGATAGATGGTAATAGACAAACTGAGCAGAGGCCTTGTACTCCAAACTTAAGATACAACCAACCCTTCAGACTTCTATTAGAGATCTTGGTTCCCTCTTAGAGGTTTCACAGGGGGAGAGTGCCTCATTCCCTTTTTTCACCACACTACACACATACTTAGAGGCTAACAAACCACAGTATCCAAGACTTTTGATTGCGTGCTTTAATCTCCCAAATAATGGTGATTCAAGCAATAGATTCCAAAACTCTTCTGGAGAAGACTAGCTATAAGAGGAATTCTTAAAAAGATTTGAATTGTCTCCTTTGTTACACTATTCATCACTGAAGCCAAATATTATCTTTTATCAATTATTTTAATAGTTACTTCAAGACAGTCCATGGCACTATACAGAAAGCAAGAACATGAACATTAAAGTTGATGGCAGGATTGTATGTACACAAACAAAATGAATTTAAATCATCTCACTGATTGCTAATAATACTACAGAGAATAATACAATTATTAAAATATACGCAGTAAATTAATCTTCACTTACAAAATCTGTTACATGTAAAATATAGCATTTAGAATTTTCATTTAAAAATAGAAACTTTATGAAAATTTTAAGAATTTTTGGAATGGGAATTATAAAAGTCAATGCTATATAAAATTCTACTTTCAGATAATGTGTATCTTAAAATACGAAAAATATTCTTTTGTCTGAAAACAATGCCAGGAAAGAATACCTGAGTTCCTCGAAAATCAACTAGTTGCTATTTTGGTAACATTACAAGAAAACACACAATTATCACTGCAATCACCTGTCAAATAATTAGGATAGAATAAACATTGTTCATATGTATTTGGTTGAACATCTCTTACGTATTTTTTAAAACAGGATTTTTTCATTTAATATTGATAAATTGGACTACAACATGTAAGTCTTACGATAATATTCTAAAACCACTTGGAAACATTTTCCTTAACTTCAAGCCCTGAAAATCCATTGTAATATCTTGATCAATACTCACTGTAACCACACAAGATCAGTATTTTGTGGTCTTAATAGTTTATACAACTTAATACATTTGAAGGTGTGAAGAAGTAGCTCCATCTCTCCATTTGTTTATATGGTCTGAAATCACAGTTCTGCATAGCGGACATGTTTTCTCTCTGTTAAACCATAAAGTAATGCACTCTTCACAAAATACATGCTGTAAAGGAATTAAGAACATTTTACCCTTGGTGACATTTTTACTTTGAATTCATCACATTGTAGACAATCATTCTTCAGAGCCAAAGGGATTTTGGAGAGCACGAATCCCTTCATTTTACAAATGAGGAATACAAGAAAGGGTGACACCCAAAAACAAAGAACGGAGTTAGTAGCACAGCCACTTTTGACTGTACTATCTATTTAATCACTTTTAATCAAATATAAGCTATCCCTAGGTGATAACTTTAAGATCAAGTATAATGACTTAATGGCTTAATAAAGTCTTGGAGCATAACTGCCATAAAGTATAGGAAAGGGCCTTACTTACCCAATCCAATAACAAATGCTGGTATTCTAAAAGACTAGTATCCAGCTATTAAAAAATAGCATGCTTTCTAATCACAATGGTAACCAATCTGCCATTTAAATTATTTTTCAGGGGTTCCCTGGTGGTGTAGTGGCTCAGCAGTGGCACTCTCAAAGCCATAGTCTAGGTTCAATTCCCAGCCAGGGAACCACCAAAAAAAATTATTTATTTTTCCCCTTCATACACTCCTCTGCATAAAAACCATTAGAACATAAAGGGCAAGATTTAGCTACTCTACCAAACCCCTAATCACAAATAAATTATTTGTATGTGCCCCGAATGCTACTTTGTGTTAAATACTATAGTGACTCTTGGAAGTCACAGAGAAGTGTATTTAGGTTGCTTAAAAATAAAATTACCTGACAGATAAGAAGAATTGGTTTTTGAAATTCAGCTTGACATATTGAACAAATATCATCCACATCTGAACAGTGTCTCTTGCTGGCAGCCACTCCATAACTCTGTGAAGATAAGATCTGTTCATCTACAAATTTCTTTCCTGTTCCCCCAATACGGAGGTGATGCTGTATTTCTCAAATCTCCCTGGAAGTAAACATTTAAAAACTCTCCCAAAGGATACAAACATTTCAAAACTCAACTACATACAAGATCATATCTGATGGACTACTTCAAAGTGAGCTCATTCAATAATGCATAATAGGATCTTGAAAGGTTTTTAGATTCACTAGATTCCCAAATAATGATAGTGCTTCAAACACATGAATACTGGCTTAAGAGATTAAACAATCTGTAATATAAGTATTATAAAATTTGTATTAATTTACTAGGTGACCCCATATTGCCAAATGGAGCCCACTTATGGCATTGGTTCAAAAAAGTCAATCCAGAGCTTGGCTGACTGACAACTCATATGAATGTGACAGAATGTTATAAATGAGATCAGCTTTCTGTAGAAATGCCTGGGAGAAGGTGGCTAAAAGAAGAACATGGGTGATGAGAGCAAAGCATGACTTGACAACAATCTGAAGTTATGATACAAACTTCTTGTACTAACCAGGCATGTCCAACCTGCGGCCCAGGATGGCTTTGAATGTGGCCCAAAACAAATTCTTAAAACATTATGAGATTTTTTTGCAACTTTTTTTTAGCTCATCAGCTAGTGTTAGTATTAGTGTATTTTATATGTGGCCCAAGACAATTCTTCCAATGTGGCCCAGGGAAGCCAAAAAGTTGGACTCGGCTGTACTAAATTGTACTAAATATTGAGGGTTAATACAATTAAAGTAAGGATCAAAGGATAAAAATAGTTTTTCTTCAAGTTACTGATGCACAATGAATGGCCTTGGTGCCAATTTCTCTTCAGTAAAATGTCATTGAGCAAAGTATATTGCAGATACTTAGCTTTTAAAATAGCACACTTGTCTGGCATTTTGCAGACTTCCTTCAAGTGAAGATTTGTCTTGATGGTGATTGCCATTTCCCTGGCAAATTTAAGGAATGAACCCCATGCACGCACGCACGCGTGCACACACACATTGGTAGGTTTTCAAATCTTAGGTCCTGGGAGTCCTGACCCAGTAATTGTTTAAGTACCTAATGGACTGTAAAAGTGAAGCTCAAACTATGAAATCTTGTGATCACAACTAAATACTTAGAACCTTTGAGGCTACTAAAGAGCATATGAGCCTATGACACTCTTTTCTCTGTAATTTATAACATCACTAGCAGCACATAATAACCAAGTTTATAACTAATACTGAAGTCTCAATTGTTAAATTCCATGCTGTAAACTTATTTGTGCATACAGAATTGAGTACTGGTGGGCAAATTTTTCCAGTTAAAAAATTTCAAGTTACATGATTTTGGTAATGAGCTTTTTCACATATACAATGAAAAGAATTTTAACAGTGGAAAAGCTTTCATAGAAGCTAAATAAGGACTTAGTGGAAATATGGAAAGCCAACATTTGTGGATTTAAAAAAGGAAGAACAAAAGTTCGTGACACTATTTTAAGGGAATGTTTATAAACCCTTAAGAATGTCAAGTGATTTTAAGGGGTAAGAGGCACATTCAAATACATAAGTACTGCATCAGCTATCAGGTGGCTGTTAATGTGTAGGTGAAGAAACTGATCATAGACAAAACTCCTAAATCCTTCCCATAGTCCCAAGTACCAAAGTACTAGAAAAGGTTAAAAAAAAAAAAAATCTTGTAATTATGAAGTTCACACTTGTAAAACTGCTGAATTAAATTTTTATAATAAAGGTTAAAAGAGTTTTTCCATAACAGGTTAAAAATTACTTACTGGCCGTATAAAAAACATTTGCAAAACCCGTCTGAAAGTTCTTAGATGCCCAGAAAAGTCCAAAAGCTAAGAGGAAGTAAGAGATAATTCATTAATTCAGAGCCCTATCAGCTAGACCAAAGCTAAAGTCCCATAATGTCAAATACTAATATTAACTTAATACTCATCACATATCACAACTAATCATTTCAGTCTAAATATATTTAAAGTCCAATTATTTTACTCAATTTATAGATTTCAGGTAACTCTTAACCAAAAGAAGTACATCTGAATACCTAAAGTTACAATTTGGTCAAGACAAATATAAAGTTAACTGTCCCAGACAAGGCAATTTTACCAGGTCCATGTTTTTAACATAATTAGATTTTAAAATTTCATAAAATGATTAAATTCATGGGAGGAGGCACAGGGGAAACCAACAGTGTAAGATACCCCACTAGTTTCAGAATTATGTTATTGTTGCATACAGGTATGTTCTATTCTCCCCACTTCCTTCTGGTTTAGGTAATCCATGTCAGGTGAAAGTCCACTCCCACAATAAAATCTGAGAACCACTGGATTAAAGTAAAGATACATATTTTCATTTCTCCATTTTTAAGTATACATAGAACCTTTTACTTCAAACTAGTGATATGAAGATAAACTAAAAGTTAAAGAGAAAAGCAGTAGTATGTAAAATCGGTAATCATTATATGAATCGTTATGCAATGACAAGATTTATTTTAAAATTTATTTATTAAATTTGTTGGGCTGATGTCAGTTAGCAAAATTCTATAATATATCATCTATGTGTTGCATGGTGTGCTCACCCCCCAGAGTTCTGGGGACAGAGTTCCCCTTCTGTCACCATATATTTTCAATAACAAGATTTATAATATTACCTACTTTGAGTATGAGGTAAAGTAAAGCCAGCAATATCCCAAGACTCCATCTAGTTCCATTACCAAACTCCCCATAGCTTATAAGGTAACGAAACCAAACTGGTATGGGAACAAAAGTTCGGTAATACTGACATAATTCTTCTAAAAGCATATACCAGTAACCCTAAAAAGTAAGGAAAGGGAAAACAAGTAAAGCTATACAAGATGCTTATATACACAGCACAAACACGTGACATTAGACTGAACATTATGAGTATATGGCACAGTCACACCGATAACTATAACATTAATCTTCATAATGACAGTGGTTAAGATACAACCTTAATCTGGTTCTCACACAGTCACTGAGTAGTCTGTTTTCAAAGAGTTTTTAAAGAATGACAGTGAAAATATTTTATATATACAAAAGTAAAACTTATGTATATATGTTTTTACTGATTATAAAAATTCACATTTTTTAAAATTCATTTTTATTGTTCACATTAGTTTTTATTGAACATGTGAAAAACACTGAGTAACAGCATATAGTCAGTTATAAATTATCAATTGATAATGCCCTGGAGAACAAAATTTCAATTCTAATAATATTTTCCCACATAATGGGAACTGATGTGGGGCTTGATTTTTAGATGATTCTGAAGCAAATATAACTGATTTTATTGGAATAGTTTAATATTTAGGTTCAAGTCCTTAAGCAAATGGTTGCCAGTATGAGATAGTATATATATAATTAAAATTAGGTTATTTACCAAACTGCAAAATTATAAATGAAGGAATCACTTAAATGAAGACTAAACAGCACTGGTTTGGGTTTTTAACACTGTTTCTATAAAACATGTTAGTTTCTTACCTTGGATTTAAAAGGCATGATGAAAGAAGGCACGAGTAAAATCAGGCATTTTAAGCCCATGAAGAGGAATTTCAAAATGAAGTCTGTAATTCCAACAATCCAAAGTACTTCCCAGAAGCTCGACTGGTCCAAAGTAGGGTTTAAAAAAATTAAGCTGTCAAGAGAAAAACATCAAAACTTACCAGAGGAACATACAAAGGTAAAGTATTCATTGGGGTTTTAAATTATTTTACTTTAATTTGATGTGTAAAATATATTAATTTGGCAAGATGTTAAGAATTTACATAAACAGAATGCAAGGCCATTTTGCTTAAAGATTTTTTTCAAATGTTTGAATTTCAAATCTTTCCTCCATAGAATAAAGGACAGTTTTCCTGGCTTGTCATGGTTGATACCTTTCTAGCCTGCAATTTTAAAATTCACTAATATTAGATATCTGCCATTCTCTCAACAAACTCCAATCAGGATTCCATCCCCTTCTTTCTCTTCTATTCCGTCAAGATCACCAGTTCCCTCCGTCTTGCTAAAGGTCACTACTCTTTTTCCATCTTCCATGTCTGAATTGTTTTCTTTCTAGACTTCTGACAGTTCACTCCCTAGTTGTTCTCATGTTACTGATGGTTCCTGCTTAGTTTCCTTTGCTGTTCCTCCTCTATGTATGGGCAGACCTGGTCCTGAGCCCTCTTCTCTGTCTAAACTTTTCCCTGGTTAGTCTTGTTGAGTCCCATTTTTAGTTATTAATCATGTTGATGACACTAAAATTTATAGCCCTGACCTCTACTCTGAGCTCATGACACAGATCTATTATTATATAATCAGTTTCTTAACAGTTTTACTTGGCCTCTCAAACTTAACATACTCAAGAACGATTGATTTTTTCCCCTCAAAACCAGTTCCTTCCCCAGTCTTTCCAAGCCCAGTAAATGGTACCACCATCCAGCCATTTGCTTCAACTAAGAACCCAGCTATCATTCTTGATTTTTTTCCCTCTACCTACCCACCCAGTCCAATCTGAGTGGTACTGGCTCCACCTATACAAACAATATCCCAGATTGTCCTTATCTCTCCAACTGTAATGAAACCAAGACTTCTAATTATCTGATTAAAGCCAAAAATTCAGAACACCTCCATCTGATGTGGAAACTTAATCAATGATTGTCCTTTAACAAGTCGTCTCTTTACTTCTAGAAACAAAGATCAAGTGTTCTCATCACACAGTGTATACCTATGTCAAAACATCATGTTGTATAATTAAAATATATTAATATTTTTGTCAAAAGTAAATGAAAAAATACCACCTACAACAACCTAATGGTACTTAATAACTATTAATTATATAAGTAAAATTTTAAGTGTCAAAAACTAAATATTTATTTAGCACCTACTATGAGCCAAGACACTGGGTACACAAATCTGAATAAATCATTTAGAGCTTTCAATCTTAGAAGAAGACAGATGGATAAAAACTGAACTCTTAACAATAAGTATATGCAAGTAAGATATATGCAAAGTGCTACAGAATACAAGATTGCATTAAAAAAGGTGATTGTGTACTTGGACCTCTAATTACCTGTAATAAAGTGACTGAGAATGAAAGGTGTAATATAAAAGAACAGAAGATCCTGCTAAGAATACCAGTAACCAAGCACACTGAATCTTTGAGCACCTTTCCTGAAAAATAAACAATTTTATGATTTGTTACTTTGAATATGCCAGAATTTTAAATATCATTAAACTATTTTACTTTAATAACTAGTTTATTAACTTAGAATGTTTTAAGATTAATTTTATTAAAATATAGAATATCTGTTAAATTATACATTACCACACTATTTTATATATCTTTAGTGAACAAAATAGAACTCATTAAAACAAATTTTAAAATACAAGTTTCTTCACTGTATAAAAAACATTATCTATGTTTCAAAGAAGCCTAATCTACAAGCTGACATAAAGGACTCACCCGAATGCAAACTTTACCTCTGCAGTTATTTTTGCCTCCCTGACAAAACAGAATTTTTAAAATGCATTCAAGTTATCAGGGTTTTCTAAGTAAACTTTTAAAATTCTCATTCAAAATGAATTTCATAAGGTAATTTGTTTTTAAAATTAAGTTTTAAAAACTAATTTAATTAAAAGATACATTAGTTTTTAACCCTGAATTAAATTTTTATGATTTGATAGGTTCTAACTACACATTTCCAGGTCAGAATGCATGATCCTTTACACAGATATTGCCCTTTAAAGTTGCTTGAAGGTGAAATTTTATAAACTAATCCTACTTTTCCTAATAACTTGTATGAACAGGACTCTCTTTTAATTTATGTTCTGGAAAAACTTCTTGGGCTTAATTTTCTTTAAGATAACCTAAATAGTTCAATACCCATTTATTCCACGTACATTTTCTTAAACTATTTTAAATCTTACAGCGCAACAGCTAAAGTTTTTAATGATGACTATTATTTATGGTTAAACTAGCTCATAAAACATGAAGGCACTTGACAAATCAGTTCAAATGGTACTTTCTAAACCTTTTAATCCTTCTCATTTTTCTTTCTCTATCAAAAATCCAACATACAAAGAAAATAAGGTGAAACAATTCAGAGTTAGGACAGATAATTTATTCTAGCTCATTTAGGTAACAGAACTTATCATGGATGTACAATATATCCATTTAAAGTTGCAAAATAAAACTTAATTCATATTTCTCTTAAAAGTGCGCATGTAATCTACAGAGAAACGTTTAATTTCCTTAGTTGCTTGTTATATATACTTACTCTTAGAAAAACTTGATTTACAATGCTTTTGTTTGCATACATAAAAGTTGTAAGCAGCCCAATTCCAAGAGAAATTCCTGTTAGAAAATAAGTTCCAGTTAATTGAAAGACAAAAAATGAAAGAGCAAACACAATGACATGCATTTAAAGGCAACACAATTTTTTAAAAGCTAGCAGAAAACAACTGAAATATAGGTTAGATTACCAATAAAAGAATTACTTAATTTAGCAATGAAACAATTCAATTTTTATTATACCTTACCTGTAATATGCTGCATAACAAGTTTGACACCCAGAATCAAAATATATGGAAGGCTTTTTTGCAGCCACTTGAAGAGATACCGGAATTCTGAGAAGGAGCTACTACTATGATCTCCAGACTCCATTGCAGTATCATCAGGCTGCCTTGCTTCATTATGGGAGTGACTCCGTGAGCGATTATGTACACATCCATGGGTACAGCTATGGACACCTGACCTTATGTTTCTGGAGCTTGGATTTTCAGCACATTCTTTAGGTATGGAGTTTATCTGGATATGCACATCTCCAGAATGAAGATAAGAACTTTCTCCTGTCAATCTTGTGTGGACACACTGGGAGGCGGAAGCATCTTCACTGCCTGAAGCTCCTGGAGGAATGTGCAGCTGGCTACAGTTGGCTTGCATGACCCTTGAATACTTTTCTGTGATCCAGATTTCTCTGCTTCAGGGCTCTGTCTCCTAAAAATCAAAGAGCAGAAAATATTCTACAAGTGAACAGTTAAATACAGGCAATATACTGCTCGCCAGCAATCCTTTATTCACTAAAGGAGATGCTGATAAATCATAGACGAATTATTTTCAGGTTATCTGCCACTTCTTAGTAGACTCCTCCCTCCTCCCTTAATGCCAAGGGTCTGCTATCAAAACTGCTAACATAAACTATCTTTTAGGGAACATCTGCTACAAAAGAAATTGAGCTTCAGATGCCTCCAGTTTTCTAATGAGAAGGAATCGGCAAAATAGTCAAAGTATGGGTGCCCAGTAGATATGAATAGTGTACTACTATTCATATTTGAATACCTCAATATATTTACTCTGCCCAACTGGAGCATTTTCATCTCTGATGTAGAGTCTACATTTTGTAAGAATTTTTTTTTTTTTTTTTTTTTTTTTGCTTTTTGGTATGTGGGTAGCTCCCTGACCGGGAATCGAACCCAGGCCGCAGCGCTGACAGCACCAGCGCCGAAGCCTCAAGCCACTACACCATCTGGGAACTCCCAAGAATCATATTTTTTAATGCTTGGAAAGGCTAGGAAAAAAATTAAAACCTTAATGCCTTATTAAGTATCATCATGGAGACTTAATAAACATTTCACTTACATGACCTATAAATTTCGTTTTATGCTGAAACAGCTTTCCCAAAGCTAATAAAAAAAAGCTTCCAATAATTAATACCAATATTATATTACCTTACCCCCCCACCCCCACCCCATACCTTTAATAGGGAGACTTGGGTAGTCATCCACATAATTGCTAGGTTGACTCTTCGCTTCTAATAAAAAGTTACATAGTTTGTCCATTAAAAATGCTACCATCTCCGGGGTTCCCTGGTGGTGTAGTGGCTAGGCTCCGGCACTCTCAACGCTGCGACCTGGGTTGATTCCCAGCCAGGGAACTACCCAAATGCTACTATCGGGGTGTGCGTGCGTCGGGCGGAGGGGGGGAGGTTTCAGGAAAGAGAACACTGGCAGAAGAGGATCTCTAAATAACCAGTGTGGGCAGTCGTTGAGGATGCCAGAGTCGGAATCCCAGCCGAGAAATGCCAAAGCCTTATCCCAGCCTGCCTCTCTTGTAGGCGGAAGCTAGGGTTAACGTCAGGGCATGTTCTTGTATCATATATTTCGTTCCTAGGTTTGAGCTTTTCTTTTTCAGTTTTAGTATGGAGGTTTGGTTTTTAGTACCCTTCACTAAAAGCTTTCACCTGTGCTCCGATGCCACGGGTGCTACTTACTTCCTCAAACCTCTGAAGACCAAGGTTGGGCGGAACAACGTCTTTTCTATAAAAACAAAATATACAACCCTCCCGCTCTCTTCCCTGCACGAGCAAGAAAAGGAAAGACAAAAGAAGGTAAACGAAAACAACACTTTTGGAATCTCCAGGACAGTTTTCCACCCACGTTCGAGCTTCGAGTGCCTGTTATTCTCCCCAAAGCCCACTCGCGGCGGCCTCCGCCTGTTTCCCCCAGGCCTCTCACCTCATGACGAAGAGCAGACCGAGGCGTCGGCAGTGACTGCAGGAGAGGGAAACGCGGCCTCAGAGCCCTCAGCCAAAGCCATCACCTTTGAAACACACTATCTGCAATTCCAGCCCCGCTGGAAGGCCGTAGCGGCGGCGCGCGCGTTTCCCAAACGTCCTTACGTGCGCGTGTCCGCCCCTGCGCAACGCGTTGTGGGAGGGGCAGCGGTGAGGGTACCGAGCGAGCGCCAGACCAGTTGTGGGTGTTGGCTGCGGGGCGGTGTGGGCTACGCCAAAGACGGCCTGCAGGCGTCTGCGTTAATCAGAAACTCCGACACTACGTGCGTGTGTATATATGTGTAATCCAGCACACACCACAGAGCTGGCCGTTTTGAGTTTAAAAATATTTTGGCTTTGAGAACCGGCCCTTGAAGGAGGGGTCCGAAGTCGGGAAATGTCCTAGTCCGGTCCCCGGTTCGTCGTCAAATGTCCCGGGCAGGGGTCCTGGTCACCTCCCCTCTGGAAGCTCCCCACCCTCCAGGTCTCATTTTCGCTTGCCTCCGGCGACCGGAATTGAAGATAACCACGTTGGCAAGGGGTTCGGCGCGTCTCTAAGAGCGGGGCTGGCAAGGGCGAGAGCGTTGGGGTTTCGGGAGCTTAACTCCTGGCCTCATTGTGGCTGGGGGGTGAAGTTTTAATTGAACTGGGTTTTCGTTGCAATCCCAGAGTTGGCAGTATGTGAACTAGGCCCTGCCAAAAATCCGAGGGGAGCAGAAGCAAAGAGAAGTGAGAGAGAGTTTAGATGGGTGGAAGTAGAAGAGAAATTTTAAAAATCCTGTCTTGTTTCAGATGTAGGGAACTCTGTACTGTTTTCACTAGAATTCTGTTAACCGAATTCCGTTCTAAAACAAAAAATTTATTAAAGAAAAAGCTTAAGTAAAAGAAACAAACCCTGTCCCTTTTTCCCCTGCCAAAATACGAGGGCGGTCTGAAAAGTATCCAGCCATGTTATATGAGAAATACAGGCATTAATGGCTGTATTCGACTCTTGAGCCCTATTGCCCCACTCCTACCTCTTTGGAGTATACTTTCTCTCAATAAACTATCTCTTTGTTTCACCTCTTTCTTTAAAAAAAATGTATTCCACGATTCTCCCCATCCCCTACAACCACCATTAGCCTTTCCATTCTGAACCCAAGCTTTATACCATTAATTTATTGAAATTCTTGTAACTAACTCTTGATAGTCTTACTACAGTTCTTTAAATATTCCATGCCATGTGGACTGAGTTAACTTAGGCGAGGAGTTCAGTCTTTCCTCGCTAGAGAGGATAAATTTGCATACATATGCACATGTTATGAATTGAATACGTAGTGAAAAGAGTGATGTTTTGTCTTATTATTGGTCACTACCTGAATTAAAAGCATTCACAACAACTTTACCCAAGTTAGTTGGCTGGTGTGTAATTTTTAAGGCTCCTGAACCATGAAACTGTTTGTACCTTATTTTCCTTCTCCTTTATTAGAATAAAGCTGAATCCACTGTTTAACCTCAGTTAACCACTTTGAGGCTGTACTTAAATCAGATTAGTTCTATTACCAAACCATTTCCCTTGGTGAGAAAGGCACATTCCCCTCTACCCCCATCTGTATTAGATCTGCTTCTCACTATGGATTAAGATATTGTGTGTGTGTTGGGGGGAGGGTTGTTTTGTATTTATAAATCTCCATGAATTTGGCTAATGTAAGTCTTCCCAACAAATTACTTTTGTGGGTCAGTGACGCAGTCTTAGTCCATTTGTGCTTCAATGCTGTAGACAGAGTGGTTTATAAAGAACAAAATTATTTCTCATAATTCAGGAGCCTGGGAATTCCAAGATCAAGGTGCCAGCATATTTAATGTTTGTTGAGTACCTGCTTCCTGTTCATAGACAAATAGGACCTTGCTGTGTCCTCACACAGTAGAAGTGTTGCAGAAAAAGAAGGTCCTTGGCTTCATGTAGGAAAGAATTCAAATGTGAACTGATGTAGAGTTTAAAGTAAAAGTCTGAGTTTGTTTACCAGAGAGTAAAAAAAACAAAGGCCACTCCATAGAGTGGTGGTCTCTAATTGCTAGTGGAAGAGAGACCCCCACCCCCACCACCACCACCACCATCCCTAGGGCTAGGGTTTATATGTATTTTCTGCTTCCATGGAAAATTCATTGGTATGGGGCTTGGGGGAAGGAGGATAGAAGAATAATGTTAAATTTATCTTTAACTTCAGTAAGATGCAAGAAGAATAGGGGCAGCTTGTTTTTATTAATAACTGTTGTAAAGCACAACCTGTATTTTCTTTCCATGGGCTTAAAACTACAGGGATGATCCTAATGGAATTTCTAGTTTTCTGGGGAGATTGCTGTGTCATTGATTAACATTTGCCCGAGGTCTGTATCCTGGAGCATGTAGGCAGCAGGCTTGGAATTCAACCTCTTAGTTCCTTCTTATGCAAAAATAGTTAGTCCTCATGCCCCTTCCCTGTATTAGAAGGGTAGAGGGAGCTCTTTGGAATATCTTTTATAAATGCACTCATTCATGAAGGCTCTGCCTTCATGACCTAATCACCTACTCCCACTTCCTAAAACCATTATGTTGTGGGTTTGGATTTCAACATGAATTTTGTGGGGTACACAAACATTTAGTCTGTAGCAAGGGCTGAGTACCAAGCTCTGGACTTGAGAATTTTTCAAGGAGACGTATTTGTATATATTCTACCATTCCAACTATAACATGGGTATTTTTATTTTAAACTTTAAAATGTGTGAGAATTTAGGAAATTTTAAAAAAGATACTCAATCTCATATAGTCCAGTGACAGCTGCAGTCGGGCATCAGTATGGTTTAGTATGCTAATAATTTTAGTATATTTGGTACATTGCTAAGTTTAGTACATTTATACACCTTAATATGTTTAAATTCTCATTTCAACATATTCATAACACATTGAAGGTATATTAGTGCATTTGAAAGTTCATTAGTACACTTAGAACTGCATTCGATTCAAATATGGGACTAAACGTAACATTTAAAGAAGTAAAGAGTCCTGAGTTGATGACAAGATTTGACTTACCTGATAAATTTTCTTTCCGCTGGCATCTAGAATGTCAGAAATGGACATTTTAATTGATTAATTTTAAAAAGCATTTACTGAGTAGTTACTTAATGTCAAGAATTGTACTCGATGTTGGAGAGAGAGACATTTAAAAGACATAATCCCTGTCCCACAGTGAAATAGTGATTAAATAGGTCTCCAAACAAATAATTATATCAAAATAAACACTGTAATTGAAGGTTGTGTGAGATACAATGGAAGTAAGCAGTGGGAGCATTTAACTTTTTCAGCCAAGAAATGCTTCATTAAATTAGTGGTATTTGAAATGAATCTTGAAGAATAAATTGAAATTTGCCAAGACACAAGCAGTAATAGGACATTCTAGATCAGTGGTTCTCAATCTTCCTAATGCCGCACGACCCTTTAATACAATTCCTCATGTTGTGCTGACCCCCATAAAATTATTTTCATTGCTACTTCATAACTGTATTTTGCTACTGTTATGAATCGTAATGTAAATATCTGATATGTGTTTTCCGATGGTTTTAGGCGACCCCTGTGAAAGGGTCCTTCAACCCCCAAAGGGGTCACAACCCACAGATTGAGAACCTCTGTTCTAGATAGAAACGTGTAAAGCTGTGGTAATGCAGTACACCTACCATGGCCCTTCAAAGGACTTAGTTTTTTGTTTCTGAAAGAGTAGGATGCATATGAGGGATAGTAAGAGAAAGTAGGCATTAGAATATGAAAGATTTTGTGGATCTCATTTAGGAATTTATTCTATAGTTGATTCTAATAGCCAAAGTGATTTAAAACAGCAGATTTATATGACCAGATTTGTGTTATCCAGAAAATGCACATACTAATAGCTTATAGCAATGCAAGCTCAGTTAGAAGACTATTACAAGTAGTTGAGGTAAGAGATGAGAAAGAAGGTCTTGAATGCCTCAGTGAAGTGGGATTCAAGAGGAAGAACTGGATTGAAGAGATTATACAGAGATAGAATTAATAGGGTTAAAGTGTGCTGGATTGTTACAGTTTTACCGTCTCTCTCAAGCCAGTTTTTCACACCTACCTGTATCCATATACTTGTGTAGTCCCCTCCCAGACTGACTATATGACTCTCATATGACTTGCTTTGCCACTAGGATAAAAGCAATTGTACAGGGTGGGCTGATAAATTTTGTTTCCACTGTAATATTTTCTTGTTCCGTTAGACATATCTGGATATAACCAGTTCTATGTAGTCCATCATTCTTGACCTTGCACACAGAGATGCTTAACGTTTTTCATTCAGTGCACATCGAAGTGGAAGAGTAATCAGACCAAAAAACATCCAACATGACCTTCCCAGCCAAGGCCTGAGTTTTGAATTTTTCGGCTGAGGTGATCCCTTATGGCGTTATTCCATAGACTGCCTTTTGTCTTGGGGTCATAATGATGGACCCAAGTTTCATCACCTGTAATGATCTTTAAGAAGTCCTCACCTTCTTTTTCAAAACGTTCTAGAAGTTCCTAAGACATGCGAACTCTTTCAGCTTTCATTTCATCAGGCAGCATGCACAGTACCCACCTGGCACAAACTTTGCAGAATCCAAAGACACTAATCATGTATCCCACTCTCTCCTTAGAAATTCTTAACTTACCAGCAGTTTCTTTTTGTTTGATGCAACAGTTTCCTCAGATCAGTTCTTCAGCGCGATTTTAATGAAGCTGATCAATCACTTGCAGCGCAATCACAGGCCTTCCACCTCATGGTCTGTCACTCCGATCTGCTTGCCCCACTGCTCCGGGAGCTGCCTTACCCAGTGTCTTACTGAACTCACATCAACACACTGATCACCATGAACGGCTTGCATCCGTCTGTGAATTTCACTTGAAGGAACTTTTTCCATTTTTAAGAATTCAGTAAGCATGTGCTGTTGGAAATAAATGTCTGAACATGCTTCCATTTCTTTTTTTTTTTGGTTGGTTCCCTGAGTGGGGATCGAACCGGGCCGCGGCCATGAGAGCTCTGAAGCCTAGTCACTACTCCACCAGGGAACCCCCACACTCTTCCATTTCGATGTGCACTTGGTGAGAAATGTAAGCATCTGTGTGTGCGAGGTCAGGAATGATGGGGGGAGATACCATGTGACTACACAGGACCAGTTATATCAAGATATGTCTAATATAACAAAAATTATTATAGTGGAGGCAAAGTTTATCAGCCCACCCTTGTAATTTAGCAGAGGCTTGAAGAATGTTTGTAAACTGGGACTTGCTCTCTTATTGTTGGCAACACTTCTGCCACCATGTAACCAAGTCAGGGCTGGCTTCCTAGAAGGTGAGGAACTACTTGGAGAGAGGCCCTAGGTGTTCCAACCATCTCAGTCTTTCAGTTGAGGTCTCAAACTAGACCATCTAGTTTCAACTGAGATGGTTCAGACTGGAAAAATCACAGGAAATAATATTTTGTTTTAAGTCTCTGGATTTGAAGCAGTTTGTTTCATAACAAAGTTTAATGGATACCCTAAGTGACCAAATAGATGTGAAGTAAGAGCAAGTCTAAGATGAATCTTCATTTTGTAGCTTGGGGTGGGTAAATCAATATTGGAAAGCTATAAATATTACAAGTAAATTGATGGTATTACCAAAGACCATAGGGAATGTATTTTTTAAATAAGAAATATATAACCTGAATAATCTATTAAAGAAATTAAATTGTAGTTGAAAACCTTTCCATAAAGAAAATTCTAGGCCAGATGGATTCCCTGGCAAATTCTACCAAATCAGAGAGTAAGAAATAATACTAGTTCTTTTTAATCTTTTCTGAAAACAGAAGAGGAGGCAACATCTCTGATTCAGGCTAGCATAATCCTGTTACCAAAGCCAGAAAAGACGTATGAAAAGCAGTATCTTCCATAAACCTGAGTGGAAAAACCACAGAATATTAGTAAATCAAATGCAACATATAAAAAGGATTATATATTACAACCCAGTGGAGTTTATCCTGGTAATGCAAGACTGGTTCAACGTTTAGAAATTAATTGATATAATTCACCATATTAACAGATAAAAGTCAAACTGTATGATTTCTAAATAAAGGCAGGAAAAACATTTGACAAAATTCAGTATGTATTTATAATAAAAAAAAAACAGTATAAAACTAGAACTTTTATTTGTATCATGACTTCGAATATCAAGTTTGGAGAGAACAAATTAGGTTTTGAAACTACTGAGTCTCAGGAGTTCTTGGCACATAAACGTATAGCTATCCAGTTGGCAGTTTGATGTGAAGATCTGGAGATAAAAAATTTGGAGCAAAAACTGTGGCTTTGAATGACATTACCCATTTCTCATTTACCAGTTGTTGGAGCTTTTTTTGTAGATTCCTTGGTAGTTTATACCTAGATAACGTTGTCTCCAAATAGAGACGGTCTCTGCCTTTCAAATTTGTATGCCTTTTATTTCTTTATTATATTGGCTAGCACTGCCAGTAACATGCTGAATAGGCATGGTAAGAGTAGACATCCTTACCTTGTTCGTGATTTTAGGGACAAAACATTGTCCTTCACTACTAAGCGTTAGCTATAGTTCTTCTTTTCTAGATGTCATTTCTCAAGTTAGGTAAGTTCTTTTTCTAGTTTTATACTAAGAGTTTTTATCATAAATAAATACTGAGTTCTGTCAAATGTTTTTCCTGCCTTTATTTAGAAATTATACAGTTTGACTTTTATCTGTTAATATTTAGGTGAATTATGTCAATTAATTTTTGTTTTGGTGGGGGGAGTTCCTTGGCTGGGAATCGAACCCAGGCCGCTGCGTTGAGAGCACCGAAGCCTAGCCACTACGCCACCAGGGAACTCCCACAATTAATTTTTAAATGTTGAACCAACATTGCATTTCCAGGATAAACTCCACTGGGTTGTAATATATAACCCTTTTTATATGTTGCATTCGATTTACTAACATTCTATGGTGGGTTTTTCCACTCAGGTTTATGGAAGATACTGCTTTTCTTATGTCTTTTCTGTCTGTGGTAACAGGGTTATGCTAGCCTGAATCAGAGATGTTGCCTCCTCTTCTGTTTTCAGAAAAGATTATAAAGAACTAGTATTATTTCTGACTCAATGATTTGGCAGAATTTGCCAGGGAATCCATCTGGCCTAGAATTTTCTTTATGGAAAGGTTTTCAACTACAAATTTAATTTCTTTATAGATTATTCAGATTATATATTTTTTCTTGCATGAGCTTTGGTAATTTGTGCCAATGAATGAATTGACATAAAAGTTGTTTGTAATACTCCTTTATTATCTTTTCAATATCTGTAGTGTCTATGATGATATTACCTCTTTCTTTCCTGATTTTGATAATTTTTGTATTTTTTTTCTTGGTCAGTATGGCTAGAAGTTGACAGATTTTATTAATATTTTCAATAAAATTTGGTTTTACTTACTTTGGTTTTCTTTTCTTTTTTTCTATTTTTAATTTTATTGATTTCTGCTATTTATTATTTCGTTTCTTCTGTTTACTTTGGATTTTATTTGCTCTTCTTTATCTGGTTTCTAAAGATAGAAATTTAGATAATTGACTTGAGATCCTTATTTTTTTTCTAATGTAAGCATATAATTTATATGTTTCCCTGTAAACACTGCTTTGGTTGACTCACACAGATTTTGATATGTTGTAGTTTTATTTTAACTCAGTGCAAACTATTTTCCAATTCCCTTGTGATTTCTTCTTTGACTCCTAGATTATTTAGATGTATGTTGTTTAATTTCCAAGTATTTCTGACTTTTTCAGTTACCTTTTATTGGTTTCTAATTTGATTGTGATATATTCAGAGAATGTAATTTTTATTATTTCAATTCTTTAAATTTGGATCTTGACTTAGGATATCATATTGTTACCAGAGAATTGGACCCTTCTCAGCACAGTGTCCAGGCTCTTGGTGTCTTGAGCAAAGAATTGAGTGAGATAAAGTGGTGAAAGAGTAGTGTATTAGACGTAGAAAGTACACTCCTAAGAGGTAGGATTGGGCTCAAGTAAGCAAGTAGCTCAAGAGCCCCCAATAATGAGACTTTGGTAGTTTTATCCTCTTTAGTTGTAAGGGATTAAACCTACCTGGGCCTGGGGCTTTGACTGGAATCTTTGACTGGCGGAGGGGCTATAACATCACCTTTTTAACTACATATGTTTCTTTCCAGAATTTAGTTGCCTCCTGTGGTTGCCTAACTTGGGGCAGGGATTACTAGAAAAGGGTGATATCAGGGTGGAGATTACTCCAGCAAGGTGGGTCTCATGGGAGGGGTCCCGAGATCCCCCTATTCTATCTGCATTCTTCACTTTCCTCTTGAGAGGTGTGATTCTCATGAATCTCTATGGGAAGTTGAGGGAGGGGAGATCTCATCGTCTGTATCTGCTTCCTGCTGAGTGTAGTTGTTGTCCCTACCTATTGAGGATTCACAGAGCTCTCACCCTATATGATCTAAAAGGGGGAAGAGGTCTCAAGATCCCATGTTGACTTCTTTGGTTGGGATGGGCTAGAAGCTTTGCCATAGCATCATCTGTATCCCAATGGTTCCTAGATGTGGAGAAATAGATTTAGTCAATAGACTTAAAAGCATTGGCCTAGAAGCAGACCTCAAAGCCACTGATGCAGGGCAGTTACGTGATACAAGATCAATTCAGCCCCATGGAACCTGTGGCCTGTTGAGTTTTGGCTTAGCCAGCCATTCAGGTGTCATCACTCATCCAGGAATGACCTGGGAAGGGTGCTGGACTGCCATGATTATGATCAGCAAGCACAGATTGCAAGCACCAGGATAGTTAGCTAAAGTCTAGCAAGCGCAACTAAGGTTTTGCTAGCACAAATCACAAATTCCAGGATGATTAAGGCTGGAGACAGGGAACATTTTTGGGAATACAATTAGCAAACACAAATTGCAAGTTTTTTTGAGTGATTAGCTGAAGCCTAGCTGAAGGATATCCTGGGAGATCCGGGCTAACAGTGTATTGTATAAGTTTTAGGGTAATTATCTAAAGCAGGAGGCAGGATGAAAACACTCCATGATTCAGGCTAGGAGCAATCTATTGTTTAAGGCTAGAAATAAAGGAGAGCTGATTGAGAGGATGATCAAGACTAGGGACTGGGAAAAAGGCAAAATTGGGGAGCTAAGAAACTAGGGAAGAGGGGACTAAAAGTTCCCATAGTGAGGGGCTCTTTCATTTGGATTGTGTCAATATGTTTTAATAAATGTGCCAGGTGAGTTTGAAAAGAGTGTCTGCTGTTTGGGTAGAGTGTTCTGGAAATGTCTTATGAAGTCTAATTTGTTGATAGTGTTTATGTCTTTTCAATCTTTGCTCATTTTCTTTCTACTTTATTCATTGCTGAGAAAAGTGTTGAAATCTCCAAGTATAATTATAAAATTGTCTATTTATCCTTTCAATTATTTCAGCTTTTGCTTCATGGAGGCAGATGCTCCTGTACGTGGGACCCTTTTAGACTTCACCCTGTGTATCGCTTCTTCTTGCTGTTCATTTGTATCCTTACAATATTCTTTACAAGAAACTGGTAAATATTCCACTGAGTTTTGTGAACCATTCTAGCAAATTACTGAACCTGAAGGGGTGGTATGGGAAACCCTGATTTTTGTAGCCAAGTCAGACAAAAGTGTGCATACCCTGGGGACCTGTTACTTGTGACTGATATCTGAATTGAGGGCAATCTTGTGGGACTGGGGAGTCTGATACTAACTACCTGGAATTGGACTGATTTAAATAGGACACGCAGTTAGTGCTCAGAGAGTTGGAGAATTAATTGGCGTGATGGAAAAACTCTATATACCGCCTGTCAGAAGACAAAGGGTTTTCCTTTAGTTGATGTCAGAGAAATGGGATTTCCTAGAATAGTCCTTAGCTCAAGGAAACATGTGGTTTGTGAAGAGAAAAGATGAAAGGGTGGAGCATGAGGAACTTCTGATGTCTGGATGGCTACCTGGTTATCTGTCATATGAAATTGCAGCTGCACTGCAATCAGTTACTAAGGGTAAAAATTATCAATGAAATTTAGAAATGGTGGTAGACCCAACTTCTGAGGATTTGGCTTATTAAGATATGTAAGGAAATATAACTTACTGCTGCAAAATCAAACAACAGTGTGAGAAGTTGTTTGGTGTCTCAGCAAACCAAGATCATAACGTAATTGATAAGAAAATGGAAGAGAGACAGAGGGAAGAGTCAAGGAAGCGACTTGTCCCAGCACAGTGGAAATCTTAGATGGTTATTAAGAAGTGGGATGAATATGGCAGATATTGGTTGTGTTGAAACAAAGTGTTTATTCGCACTATCAAAGTTGGGTGTACCAGTGAGATCCCCTGATAGTCCTCCAACATTAAAAGGCCCCAAATAAGTCTGCTCCATTTACCTTAGTTTGAAGGAATTTAAAAAGCCAAAAGGCATAGATTATAATAAGAAACCCTACCCCAAATTGCCTGGAGTGATAGGTAAATTGATCAAGGAAAAGATTTACCAAAGGGCTATGATCTTCTGGCTCAACCCCCAAGGCCATATGCCCTTGTGTGGGTAAAATGGTCCAGAACAGAAGGATTTCTGGGACTCCTTTACAACAGATTCCCATGCACTATTGTATGGAAACCCATTTATGAAGCCCTAACTTGGACTATAATCAGATTGAGAAAACATAGAAATGTAAGAGTTGGAATGTTTAAATAGGCTTTTGTAAGGAAATTGTGTCTCCTTTGTCTTAATGTTTCTATCGGCTAGTGATCTGCATAACAATTATTATAGTTTTCAGATAAAACAAGTATTGTTATTAATAATAAATTAAAAGTTTGTTAAATACTTGATCATCACCATCAATATTTAACTGTTATGAATATTGTAAAATTAAATCTGTGGTTTGTACTTTTAGTGTAGTAATTTTTCTTTCATAACTTATTACCTTATTTCCACTATTTTACATTAAGATAGGCACTGAACAAAAGTGTTAGTATTTAAAAACATCTGTTTTAAAAATAAGGGGTGCAATTTATGGAAATGGGTTTAAAAGGGGTACACAAGTGGAAAAGGTTGGAAATGGCTAGTCTAGAATTCTTACTTGAGGAGTAATTATTAGCTTGCTGTCAGACATTAATTAAAACTGCCCCTGTGACTCAAGGACATAAAATCATCTTGAAACCTGAAATGACTATGATGTCTGGATGATGTCGGAACGACACACTACTGGGGAGGGCAATGGCCAGAAGAGTTCCGTAACAAAATGGAAAAGGTTTATACAGGATCATGCTGCCTGTGGAATGAAAAGGTGATGC
>PVJL010009008.1:0-61128 GCA_004026885.1 Lyroderma lyra | reverse complement strand
CATAGTGGTTGTACCAGTTTGCACTCCCACCAGCAGTGTACCAGAGTTCCTTTTTCTCCACATCCTCTCCAGCACTTGTTATTCCTTGTCTTGTTGATAATAGCCATTCTCACAGGTGTGAGGTGGTATCTCATTGTGGTTTTGATTTGCATTTCCCTGATAGCTAATGAGGATGAGCATTTTTTCATATGTCTGTTGGTATGACTGGGTTTTTTCCAGACAGCCCATGTATGATCAGGCAGGAGATCTGCACTCACGAGTAGCAAGTGGAAGGATGCCTCCGGGTCGCAGAACTCAGGAGACGTCCGTGTTTCTGTGTTTCACCCACTTCCCAGGCTGTGTGGATGTGGCTGTCCCTCTAGTGCATGTGGCATGGCCACTCATGGGACCAGAGAGCCCATTCTTAACCCTGAGGCTGATGACGATGATGTTCGATGCCAGCTCCCTTACCCAGGAAGTGGGCATTGTCATCATTTCATAAATAACCCAAATCGGTCCATTTTGACACGTGCTAGATGTTCATTGTTCGAGTCTTCACCTCAGAGCCATCAGCATCCAAGTGGTGATGAGACTGGAGTTCTTGCTGCTTGGTTACTGGGGGAGGCGGAGGGCTGGGCGGCCCTTTGACACTCACACTCATTTCCTCTTCTAAAGCATGTTCTCAGTGTTCCCAAAGATGGAGGCTGACCAGACATCCGTTGGAAACGGGACAACACCGTTGTTTTCTGTTCTGTTTAACCTGGGACATCTGGTCAGCCTACAAAGACCCCCCCTACTTCTAACGTGTTCTGTTTCTATGAAGCAAGTTGGGGGTTTTTAAAAGCACCGTATGTGCTGTTGTGTGATATTCTGTTTACATCTGAAGGCTATCTCTATGCTATCTACTGTATTTTTCTGTGTATAATGCACACTTTTTTGCCCAAATTTGAGAGGGAATAATACGGATGCCTATTACACATGAGTAGTACTAATTCCTTACCCATATAAATGTTCTTAATTCTTTTATTTATGCTTATGACTTTAAAATGTAACTCTAGCAATTAATAATGATATCTGTATGCAAAATAATACCCTGGGATATAGTCATTGGGATTTTTTAATATAAAACTATTTTATACATAAAACTTATTGTACCTTGTACCTATTTTTGTGTTTTGTAATTATTTGTTATGTAAAATCTCTACCATCATATGTTAAAAAATAAATGCTAAAATTTTTTTATAATACAAAAAAAACAAGCACCTAAATATGAACAAACAAAAATTTGAATTAAAAAAAATTAAAACAAGAGATTCTTTTCCCCTGAAAGTTTGGGCCAGAGATGTGGGTGCACATTATGCATGGGAGCGCGTTATACACAGCAACATACAGTAAGCCTTTGCTAACATGTCCTTACTTCAGCCTCCTTTCAGAAGAAAATCAGTGCCCTACATCTCCTCTAATTGCTCCATTTGCTTTCTTTAATGTTACAGGTAAATCAACATTAAAGGAGTTGCAGCTTTCTTTTCATTTTTCTCCCCACCGCTGTTGGAAACAGTTGTCTCAGAGGTCAAATTAACTCCTAAACGAGTATGGCAAACGTTCTATCTATGGGCCATTGAAAAGAAGCACCAATATCTCTACCTGGAGAACAGAGCTGGGTCGCCAGGTACATGAGCGAGTCGCGGGCCATTTTTCTTCCTCACACTGGAGGAAGTGGGAGCAAGAGGTACCAGAAGTGCAACCCCTGATGTGGTGAGTCTGTGTGCAGGCAGGGAAAACGCAACCCTCCGAGCCGGTCAGTCTGTGACAGGTTAGCTGTAAAAGCTCCTAAATCACGCACACTCTCTGGGCGCCTCCTCATTCTGCTCCCTCACACCATCCTGGGAGTTAGGGTTTTGCAGCACCCAGGCATTCGAGGGCCTCCCAGGCCAGCATGCACTTTATCCAGGTCCAAACCCCTTCCCTGCCCATGGGATGGGTGCAGGGAATTTCCTCAACCCCATCCTGAGGTGCTGCAATTGCAAACGCCTCAAAATCCCATGCTAACGCGTTTGATAAAACAAACAAAAAAACCTTATTCCCTCCATCGGGCAGCTTGCGATAGAGTCCGGGTTTGGGGGTTGCACAGTATTTTCAAGTGTTTGATTTCTTTTCTGCCTGATAAGTCTGTGGGTTCATTGCCTGTTATCATGCAGGAGGGATAAGCCTGCTGGGGAAAGCAGGGTCCTTCAATGTACTCAGAGGGGAGGGAAGAAGCAATTTGCAAACCCAGTGGATTGTAATCTGCTAAAAAGACAAAAAAGAAGTAGGAGTGACGCGAAGCAAAAACAGCTTAACAACAGCTAAAATTTGGAAAGGAAGGACCCAAACATCTCTGAAAAAACAAGCCATATCCAATGGTACTCCTGGCTTACTCCAAAACACACAGCACAGCTAGCAGATATAAAAGGAGGAAGTGTAGAGAGATAGATGGTAGATAGATAGATAGATAGATGATAGAAGATAGACAGATGCTCATACATACGTACATATATACAAACACATACATATATAGATACATAGATACAGATGATATAGACATAGATAGATACAGAGATAGGGGAATAAATATATAAGTTACCAACCACCAAAGATACAAGCATTTTAGTTGTTCCGAAAGTTTTCTGCAAACCCAAAATGGTTGCTGATACTGCAGTGGAGGGTCTGTATTTTGCTCATTACAGAAGAAGGAGGGGAGAGGGCGGTAGGAAGGAAGGAGGTCACAGTGAGATTGTGAACTTCTGCAGTGTCCAGAGAGGTGACCGGGTAGGTGGTAGGCATTAACCCCTGCTCCTTGTGTCTCTGAGTCATGCTAGTATCCCCTCATAAAACCCATGCCAACTCAAGACCAGAGTCAGTCTAATTAAATAAGGCCAAACCAAAAGGCAGAAACAACTCAGCGTGGTATGGCCAAAACTGTCTCTTCCGTAAAAGACTGATGACACATTCTGGCCCTGCCTCCCGTCAGACACAAACCTGCTTGTGACACCAAGTTCTCAGGACAGTTCTTCTAGTCCATTGGGAACATCCATCACTGTCAGTTGCAGTGTCTTCATGACAGGTGAGGTGACACAGCAGCTGGCTGGACGTACTGCTGGTGGCACTTCTGTTGCAAGGGGCACTTACACGTGCACGGACACAGTTGGGAAACGGGGATGCATCCTGGATAGTGGCCTCACTTCAGTCAGCCCTAGTTTGACCCTGATTCAGTTTATCTGCATAACCTTGATCCAAGGTCACTCAATCCCTCTGAATCTCAGTTTTCTTATAAGTATAAAATGGGGTTATAATCATTCTTTCCTTTATAGTAATTTGAAGGTAGATGAAGAAATACTTTGCATAATATTGCAGTGTGTGCCAGTTACATTGCGATTGTACTGTTGCATCAAACCTTATAATCTTCGTGGTCTGTACCCCAAAATGCTATCTCTGCTTGGCTATGTCGACACATCTATAATTCACCAAATGTAAGTTGAACTTACCAGCTTTTTCACATTTTCTTCCTAAATTTGTATTTCTGTTATTTTTCCAAATACCCGTCCGTATTTGGTAGGACCCTATGTCAATGTCCCTCCCATATTGGCTTTCTATGTAGATGAGCAAATCAAAGAGGTAATGTGGCTTCCTGCGAACACACAGCATTGGGGACAGAGCAAGGAGGTGATGGCAGGTCCGGAGGCAGAGGTCTCCCCTCCTCACTGTGGTTTCCTGGTACTTTTCAAAGCTGTATGATTGTGGGATGTGGTCTGCTGCACCTTCTCTGACTGTGAGGGGGCGTCAAGGAGATTTATACGTTCTCTGTATTTTTTGCACTGACAAAGCGTGCAATCTTAACGAAACCTATCCCATGGCCTTGTAATGAAATATACTTTAAAATAGGTTCTACGTTGCAGTTCCTTTAAGTCGTGAAGTAAACACATTGCTGCTAACTGCAGCGTAAATTGGTGTTTTTCATAACACTTTGCTTTTGTTGCTTTTCTCTGCTGGACCTAAAGGTTACACTTTAACACAGTGATGCTAAAAGCAAAATGTACCAGTGAACAGCAAATGCAAAACCCACCCCTGAGGGGGATGCATAAAAAATCTCTTAAACTAAATGCAGTTTTCTTCCCCCAAAATCTAGGCATTTCCCTCATGGATTTCTCTTCCATTCAAAGAGATTAGTTGCACTGATGTCTGAGATTAATCAGCCTTTTGGCACACAGACAAGAAGCTGTGACTTACACAAACACTGTCTGCCAGACGCGTGCACACACACACACACACACACACACACACGCCTCATAATTTAATGCTTGAGAAACTCACTGAAAATAATTGACTCTTTATATCACTCATGGTGGCTGTTTATTGTTCCCTGTGAAATCAGTGTTTAAGCATCGGGAACAAAAGTCCACATCATCCAAGGGCTGATTTAGTATGTGGAATTGTATGCTGCTGAACTGATATTGTGGTTCTTGGATTTAATTAATTAAAAGTGGTGGTGGGGGGTTGTTTTGTTTTGTTTTGTTTTTCAGTGAAGCATAAAGCTCCAAGAGTAATGGTCTTCTGAAAAGAAAAGAATAAAGTCCTGCCGCGGGTATCCCAGACCCCGGACATTGCAGAGACAGCAGCAACTCTGGCTGGAGAAGATAGAAGCTGAGAGGGAAAACAGAAGCACCACCTACCAAGGGGCCGGATTCCTGCTGTTTCTCATCTGTCCTCCGTCTGTTCTCAAAAGTCCTTATGGTCATGACTCACTGTTCCCAAACCTCTTTCCTTCGAAACTCAATCGTTCATTCATTCGTTTATTCATTCAATAGTATGTCCCAAGACAGTCTATGTGCCAGGCACACTCTTAGGTACGGGGAGTGCAGGAGTGCACGCACAGGCCGAGACCCCTGTTGCAAGTTGCTCCTCAGACCCCCTGAATGTACCCACCCTTCCCAGGGTCTACCCTGCACTATCTTTTGGCTCGGAGCTGCCCACCTACTTCACCCCACCCATTCATTCTCTCAGACCTGGATGTTGCCCTTTTGCTGAAGACACTCAGCATTGTATCTCCACACCTATCATCGTTCTGCAATCTGTCCCCCCAAATGGTGCCACTGCTGAGCTACATCAACACCGCCATAACTCCACACGTCTAAACTGAGTGTTTCCCCTGAAGAGAAGACATGAACCTTCTTCCAGAGCTCGGTCCCTGTCCTCTTTCCCCACACTCATGTGACATTTGAGAGGACTCTGATTCATCGGCCGCACGCCGTCGTCTGTCCCAGTTGAGCACCATGGCAGCTGCACCTCCAGAGACCCAGCCCTCCTCTCTGACCCCAGGTTCGTTTTCATTCTCACAGAAGTTTTCCTGAGTGGCTTTCCTGTCTAAGGATGTGAGTGCTGCAGTCGGTGCTCCTTTGCACACTCAGCTACAGCCACGATCATCCTCGCAGGCTTTCTCCAAAGTTCAGTAGCTCCTTGGAACCTGTTAAGGAAGCGTCTGGCCTCCTAATGAAGACTTTCTGTGACGGGCCCAGTCCTAGTTATTCCTCCGAATTCGCAGCCCACCGCTGCCTTGTGCCATGTGACTGTTTTCCTGTAACCCACATATCGTAACAGCCGTGTTCTCGCTCTGGACCTTCGGAACCTTGCCATTCCCTTGGCTGGAATGCCACTGTCCCTGCTGTCTGCATTGAAAGCGTCCTTCCATTCTCTGGATAAAATCGTGCTCTTCTACGGAGATGGTCTTCATGTGCCCCACTTACGAGTTGTACCTTTCTCCTTAACCTCATGACACCTCTAAACCTGTTATTGTTTCATGATCCGTGTCTACTCAGCCGGACTAAATGCGGACACCTGCACCTAAAACATGACATAGTTAGTGGATTGGGAAAAGTACATGGAGATGAGGTTACAAAAGTGAGAGCCAGGTATCAGACATCAGAAGCCCTGTTACTATGGTGACACTGAGAGGGCCTCACTTTGGCGCTCCTGGTCAGGCTCTAAAGCCACCAGATTCATGTGGCAAAGAGTCACACATAGTGGTGCGGCGTCCCACGGTATCTGAGACAAAGTCAATGTGAGTTTCCACCGAAACCTCCCGCGGTGGAATAACGAGACCCCACGACCTGCTTTCGGAGTTTCTGATCAAAGCTGCTTGCAGCAGCTCGGCAGTGCTACTTACCAACGCGCGCCGCTGCCGAGGGAGAGGCGCCCCGGGCCCCACGCAACGCGGTGCTAGGGCCCAGGGGTTTTAGCCTCACCATGGTACATTGGAAAGCCATGACCTCTTGAATGTAAGAAACAATCAGAAAATACCTAAAATGTGAAAATGGAAATTGTCTATTATCCCAGCAGGCTACCGAAATTTCTGTGAACACTCGATACATTTCTCCAGGATTTTTGTCCTTCATGTATGTGTGTGTGTGTGCAGTTTTAAAGCAGAACTGAAGTCTAACAATGCATGCTAATACAGACTCTGCCTTTTTCACTTACAATACATTGGGAGCATGTTCCCATATCAATATATATAAAGCTGCACCTTCACTGTGGTTCCTTTATCCTGAAGGAAAAGCTACACTTTAATTAATTATGCATGAGGTTATTATTGTCTTTCACATTCAGCTATTACAAACATTTCAGTGAACATCCTTAAACGCTCATAGGAGTGGAGTCATTATATGAACACTTGGGCATATTTCCAAGAGATTTGGTAGTTCTCCTCCCCCCCCCCACACACACACACATAATCTAATAATAAACAAGCTTGTTTTATGACAGTGGATGAATTCTAATGGCTGTACTGACCATATCAGGTGTTCGTATATTTTTTATGATTGCTTGTCCTCGTGCCCAGGTCACCTTCCTACTGGATGTATAAAAGCTCTTTATAGCACATTTCTAATTCACTTTAATCATGTGTGCTGATCATTTGACAATAGCTGAGACACAGGAAATGTGTTGCACACGGGTGATTTATTCTTAAGCAGTACGTCTCTTAATCTCATCCTTAATGGTTCTACATCATTGCCATCCGTATCAGGACATTCCCAATACCCAGCATTGTGAAAACATTCACCTGGACGTCCTTCTATTACTTTTATCATCCCCTTGTTCCACCTATATGGCACTAACTTTGGGATAAAGTATGGGATAAGGATTTAATTGTGTGTGTCTTTCCAAGGGATTTGCCAGTTGCCCCACCCAATTACCATACTTTATCCCATCTCTCTGTCTGGTTTTAAATGCCGTATTTTATCTGCTTGCTGTTTTCACAAACATTTCTTTTGTCAACTTTCTATACACTGAGCCATGTTGCCTACAGGGACATAGGTACTGGGACGTTTGGTTATTGTATCTTCATAATGCATTTTCATGTCCGATAGGGCACATCTCCTCACTTCACCTTAAAAAACAACAACAACAACAAAAACAAACAAAAAAAAAAACCCTTGTCTGTTCTACAACTTCTTTTCTCAGCTGAACTTGACAGCTATTTTGACCTGGGTTCAGAGTCAGAACTTCTTGCTTAGTACCCTGGAGTGGATCCATTCTATGAGACTCCACGCCAGCTAAGTCTGTGATACTGGCCAAAGGCCAATTGGTCTGTTTTCAGTAAAACATTGCAGTCAGAGATGGGAATGCGTAGCGCTGTGGGTAACTCTAGTCCTTCTTTCAGCAGCAGATTTTCTCCCCAGTCTCAGTCACTTATTCTCACTGAAAAGCTCCCACCATAATCACTCCAACCCCATTAACCTCCTCCTCTCCTTTTAATAGTCCTATCTAAGAAAGTGAATGATCACTGAAAAGTGTCCAGGGGAGCAGAGAATGACAAGATGCTATAAACAAGTAGCATGTTGAATCGCATCAGTTACCCCGACACACTCGTCACATGGCCTCGACAGTACTGGAATGGAGCTGAGCGCTGGGGGTGTGGCGAGGGTATCGCAGGGCCTGCTGTCATTCTCAGGTCCATGCTTTCGTGTCTGCTGAGTCTCATTCCGATGGCTTACTCAGCAGAGAGCATGACCTTGCCTCTCACATGTTCCCAGCAGCATCAGCATTCCTCAGCAGCTCATTAGGGACACAAATCCCAGGCCCCACCCTGGACACACCGGATCCGCATGTCCCTCCCCTCAGACGATTTGTGCAGCCCTCAAGGTCTGAGAAGCACTGCTTCATCTGTAGTGCGTGTATCCTGTACTTGGACATTCAACACCATACTCATGGCACTCTCCCAGCAGCGTCCCCGGGGGAGGTGACGGGGCCTTCATGTTACCTGGGTTATGGACAAACTATAAATCGCAGCAGCTCTCAGCACACCAGCGGTCTGTTCCCATCCAGGGTCACAGCCCCAGGTCCCCTTACAGACAGTGGTTCCAGGCACTGAGAAAACGAGGACACACTCACTGGTTCCATGTTAGTATATATCTTTGTTCCCATTTCTGCTAAAAATAGTTCAAGGAGGCCCTTTGTTTTGTATTTTTTTTTAGTTGTTACATTTATTGGGGTGACATTGGTTAGTAAAAATTACATGGGTTCCAGAGGTACCATTCTGTAGTGCATCATCTATGTGTTGTGTTATGTGCTCATCACCCAGAGCCAGTTCTCTTTCCATCACTGTGTACTTGTGACTCTGTCCCTTCTCCCCCACCCACCTCCACCCGTACCCTCAGGTGGCCACTAACCACTATTCCATTGACTGTGTCCATAAGTTTTTGTTCATCAGGCTTTTGGAATTGTCATATTCTGTCACACAGCTTTCGTAAGTGACTAATCCAACATGTATGACAACATTGGGTTCCGTTTTAATAAGTTCTTTAAAAAGGGCGGGGGTGACTAAAGAAAGTAAATCTTTTAGGATGGAGGAAAAATGACATGACTCTTCAACAAGGTCTTGCCATAGTAACCCCTGTGTCATTTGGCAGGTTGGAGGCTCCTAAATTCTGCCCCCAAATTCTACATATCTCTGACTCACGGGGCTGGCTTTCAGAATTGCTACTGAGCAGGCTCTCCCAGCACAGCCATCTTCCTGAATGAGGAAGCAGAGGGAGAGCAGGCCGACCGTGCTCTTTGCCGAGCTGTAGGATGATTAGTGACCACTCATGTCATTAATCACTTCCAATTCAAGGGAAGTTCTTCTGTGGTGTATGAATTAAAAGCTGAGGTTGCTTAAAAGCACTCAGGGAGGAAAACATGGAAAAGTGCCTGGAGGCAGTCTGCAGGGAAGGCTATTTCCATCCTTGCTAAGTAAAACACATTATCTCTGGGTGTCCAGGGGATACAGGTACCACGTTGGTTTTCTTTTCTTTTCTTTCTTTTTTCTTTTTTTTTTTTTTTTGGCAAAAACATAGATCCAGAAGTCAGAGACTTTTTACAAACCCTACACTTGGAACTGCCAAAGAAAAAAGAGCCACACAGAGACATACATGCCCCTTTCTCCTCACCGGGGAACCCAGCCTTGCAGAGAACACGTGAAGTCACTCCAGCAGCTTATCTGTGATGTCACAGCAGGGCTTTACCGTGGAAGGCAGACAAGACCCCTACTTGAGTTCCTTCACATCAGGGAGTGTAGTGAGCCTGTGTTTGTTAAACGCCACCTACACAGGGTAGTAAGTTGTACATCCTAAGTGTTTAAATAATAATTTGTTGCAGAAAGGAAAAAAAAGGAAAGATAGATGTGAATGAGGAAGGCAGTTAAAATGTTTTAAGTAAATGTGTGTGCCTGTAATGTGAAAGTGGCATTTCTGTTGCCCACACCCTGCTCCCTGCTGGGGACACCACAGGCCCAGCTGTTCAGTTACCATGGGGACTGTCTGCAGAGCCTAGACCAGCCAGCTTGTAGGATTACAGGAAATATGAAGGGGGGACCCAAAGAAACAAGGATGTATTTATAAAAAAAAGTGTGTATCTCTTCTTACATGTTTAAACTGCAGCGACCTTCAAAGGACTCTCCGTTGGATGCAATATACCTGTCGAGGTGCTTTTACCACTGCTCACAAAGTTAGTGAATGCATCAATTTTGATGTCTTTTAGTACTTCTGTCGTTTTTTGTTTCACCTCATCCAGATGGGCAAAATGTTTCCCTTTGAGGACTTTTTTCATCTGAGCAAACAAAAAGAGAAAAAATTGCTCAGGGCGAGATGGGGTGAATAGGAAGGGTAGAGCACGGGAGTCATGCTGTTTTTGGTCAGAAAGTGCTGAACACTCAGCGCGGTGTGGGCAGGTACATTGTCATGCGCACATTCTTCATGTTGATCACCCATCATGAAACAGACAAATGTTGCAAGAGTCTCCAAAATGAATTCACTGAAGCCAAATGCAGCGTCTCACAACCATGCCAGCTAGTACACGGATGCAGGTGGGCGCCTAGAACACTCACCCAGGGGTAAGTGTATAAGGCATCTGCCCTCTAGAAGATCATTCCGAGTTTTTTGGGGTCCTTCCAGAACTGATGTTGTGAGGCTCATTGGCCTTATCCGTAAGAACAACAAAGGAAGTACCTCAAACCCACTTAAAGGAGCTGCTTACAGAATGAGGGGTGGAGAGATGAGGAGCACTCTCTCACCACACTGCACCTCCTTCCACTCATGCAACACTGCCCTCCATATCCTGCCACCCCCGCCAGCTGGCTGTGACTGTAGGATGCAGACAAGCACGGCCACAACCGCAAGTTGTCCTCTGAGCTGAGGGGTGTAGTTTCTGAAGGGCTTGGTTACAGTCTCGTGTCCTCTGAGGCATTCTTGGCACATCTGTGTCTCACAGAACATTGCTGTTAAGGCTGGGACAAGTCCCAGAGGGATTCGGGCACCCTCATATCCTTAGGACTCGGAAGAGTGATGTCCTGGTCTCCTCCATACGCAGGCTGTGTGGTTGAATAAACTTGAAGACGACACAGCTGAACCCCGCGTTTAGAATAGCTGGGAAATAAAAGGTTTTAGCTCCATGTAACTCTCATCATGAGAGAAGACAGGTCAAGTGTTGTTAGACTAAAGGATGTATCATTAGCAAGTGAACCAACAGAAGATAGTAACCCACCCTTAATACCAGGAAAGGATAAGGCATATATTAAGTGTGGATTCTTGCCCTGTGGATACTCAATACACAAGGACAGAGAAAATTCAAGACTCAGGCCCCAGCTAGGAAAGTAATCCCTTGTGGTGGTATTCCACAGGCGGCCTTTTGTTCTTAGGGTCATAAGGATGGACCCAAGTTCTATCACCTATTACTATCTTTTTTTTTTGAATTTTTGAATTTATTAGACTTATTGGGGTGACATCTGTTAGAAAGGATTACATAGGTTTCAGGCATACAATTCTACAGTGCATTGTCACCTTGTATACATGGAGGGGGAGCTAAATATATGGTGATGGAAAGGTGGTGAACTCACATGATCTTTCATAAAAATTTCAAGAACAATGAGAGGAACATTTTTCGCTGTTAAGAATTCACGAACAGCAGCTGTTTGAACCAAACGTCTGAACACTCTTCCACGTCGGTGTGCACTGGGTGAAAAATGTGAGCATCTGTGTGTGCAAGGTCAAGAGCGATGGAGGGGAGAGACCGTGTGACTGCATAGAACCGATGATGTCCAGGTGTGTCTCATGTGACAAAAAATATGACAGCAGAGGCAAAATTGATCAGTGCCCACGTGTTTAACACCCTTTCACAGAAGTGATCTTAGCATGTTATGTACAGCTGGAGAGTGGACCAGTCTCCTCAGTACTGTGCTGGTGAGCAAAGTTGTCCCAACTCCATTCTGGCACTTCACCTTACCAAAATTGCAAAGATTTAAGTTGCGCAGGAAGGGATGGCATGTGTACTTCTGACAGCCCCCTCATGTCCGTTCACCCTAACGTCGTGTTCTTCCCACACACGCACATACACGCACACGCACGGGCATGCACGCATGCATGCACGCACACACACGCACGCACACATGCACGCACGCGCATGCACGCACACACACGCATGCATGCACACACATATGCATGGCTATCATACCCTCCAGGTGTCTCACCTACCTGTGTGTGCTAGGCAGTACGAGTTCTCACCAGTGAGTTCAGTTCTACTGCATTGAAAGTATGTTCCTCAGTTGCCTTGCTGTTCTGGGACTGGCAGGACGTGTCATTGGCCAATGTCTGTAAATGCAGGAAGTGTGCCCCCGGGGTCTCCTGCCACTGCAGCCTGTGAGAGCCCGGTGCAAAATGGAGATGTCACAGGCCTGGATTTTCAGTCACACAGAAAAGAGAGCCGCTCTGAGTCAGTTAGACCCTCAGCAGACATCAAAAGAGATTTCCGTCGTGGTAAGCCTCTGAGACGCTGGTGCGTGTTACCCCCGGGCAGCCCAGGTTGCTCTCACTGACTAATCCTTGGTAGTGTTAGTCTTTCCCTTTGCTCTGCTGTGTCCTCGTAGCTAACACCATCACGACAGGCTTCTGCGAAGGAACTGGCTGGATTTTGAGAATAGAACATAATCCTTCTTTCATATTAGGCAAATGCTTATATCCTTTCAGACTCTTTCAAGCCTCTTTTCTAGGTTCTCAGCCATTGTGTTAACCTGCCCAAAGGGGGGAAATGTTATATTCGGAGAGGAAGAAAAAAAATGTATCTGGGTTCTAAACTCTGGCTTGTGAATATGCTGGATATTTCAATTAGCATACTTCCTTGATGTTTTGCTTCTTTGTCCAAATAGGATGTTGGAATTCACATTTCACTGTCACCATTCTAATGCAATTTTTGCTGCCTACTTAGCTACAAAAATGGGTCACTCCCTAGGAACTCTAAGTTGGACCATTTTTGCAGTTTTGGTATTAACAGTTGGCTGTTCCCTGCTCCTATGACAGTATGACAGGTTTATTTGGGGATGATAAATGGAATAGGTTCATTTGTATTTCACACACAAATCCTCTAAATGTGAGCAATTCATTTTTTTTCTTAATAGAGGGTGGCATGGCGAGAATATTTTTAAAGGTGTCTGATACTTTAGAATCCCTCAGGGGACTTGCTGAATTGAATGTCAATGTTTACGAGGTGAACTCTTTGGGTGGTTTTGTTGGTATTTTTAATCATAGTTTTAAAAAAGTGGGGTTTATGGAAACCCTATTAGCAATTTCCAGTGATAACCCCATTCTGCTTAGATAGATAGATAATAGACAGAAAGATGATAGATTGATAGATGACAGATGAAAGAAAGAAGAAAGATGATAGATAGATATAGATAGATGATAGCTAGCTAGATGATGGATGGATGGATAGATATAAAAAGAAAGAAAGATGATAGATGCATGGATAGATAGATATAGATACATAGATAGATAGATATGATAGTTAAGATAGAGATAGATGTAAATAAATAGGTAAGTATATATGTATACAGGTATGAAGAGGTGAATACAGTGAAAGGTGTTCTTTGAAGAAGATACTTATTATTAATCTGAACCAAGTAAAATTATCCACAGAATCTTACTCCGTCCAAACTCTGAAAGGCCATTTATCCCCAAGAAAGATCAGGTGACACAGCCCTCTCTCCCTCCAGGAGAAGCTGGCTTCGCAGCCTGCAGGGAGAACAGGACAGGAGCTGGATGAGACCCACAGTGTCTTGGTGCCTCCCTGCTCCACCTCCTGACATCAATGGCACCTCACAGGGAAGAATAGAAAAGAGGACTTGATCCAGCTCCAGGTAAGGGACATGAGACGCATGGACAGAATCGGAAACACATCACTTGAATGTTTAGAAAGTCATCTGACTCTGAGGTTGGCCTTGGCAGTGTTTCTTGTATTTATCTTCTAGTTTTGTGGTTGATCTCAGTCTGCATTTATCAGGTTCCAGGCTGTATACACCAGCAGCGGGGGGGAGGGGAGGGGAGCACAGAAAACTGGCTCCCCAAAGACGCTCATGTCCTAATGCCAGAGGCAATGAGTATGTTCAGCCACCTGGCAAAAAGGAGTTTGCAGGTGGGATTAAAGAACTTGACATAGGGGCACTCTCGAGGATTGTCCGCTTGGGTCCAGTGCAATTTCATGGGTCCTTACAATCACAGAACCTTTCCTGGCTGTGATCAGAGGGAGAGGACGATGGGAAAATGATAATGTTGCAGACACATGCAGCATCATTAGCTTTGATTATGGAGGGTGATAGCCAACAGGCAAGCACTGTGCAAAAGGCAGATTGTTTTCTAGATGTCCCAGAAAGGAACCAGCCCTGTGACATCTTGATTTTAACCCAGTGAGATCTGCAATGGGCATCTGACCTACAGGATATAATATTACAGTCATACCAGGGTACTCGACTGCTTTGAGACTTGTCGAATTTGGTACTCGACGCATTTTGACGCGAAAATGTTGTCCCGGTCCTTGTCATTAGTTTGGTACTAGACGCACAAGCCAGAACATGTCGGTATCAATTGCCTGGTGACTCACTACCCATTCCAGCTGCAACAAGGGGTCACCCGTGAGTCACGCGGTAGCTCCTGCCCTGTGCACATCCCCTTGCGGTCTTGTCTTAGCTTCTGTGGTCACTGTGTGTACTTTCAGTTTGGGAATGCATTACATTTATGTACATTCTTCCTTATGGAAGAAATGTGTTTGGAACTTACTGTTTTTTGATACTCGTCATGCCTCCCCAAACCAATTAACGAGTCCCAAGGTGCCACCGTCTATATTATTTTGTGCTCTTTTCAGCCATAACTATGTTGTAATTTGTTATGTGAGCAGGGTTCTTGTCCTTCTGTCCTGAAAGCACAGTCCTCTGGGTCATCGTGTCTGGTCAGTTTCCCTTCATAGGAGATAAGATTCCAGTTGGACAGATTCCAAAGCCCGTGCTTGTTTGTGTCATTTTTAGTTTTTGTTTTGCTTCTGCTACTTTACCATGTTGTATCTGACGTGGTATATAATGTTCAGCATGAATTGGTTCTAAGAAATTGTGCACTGTCATTAAGATATCACACATTTGTGCAGATAGTGACACAAGGTGATGCTCATGTGCTTTTTGAATGTGTCAGACCTCTCTGCCAGGTGCCATCTGAATGGCATTTAGCCACTTGATAGTACCCTTAAACTTCGATTTCCTCATCCTTAAAATGCGAACAGTACCACAGCCCTCCATCAACATGAAGCTCAAGGTGTCTTTCTTGTACTTTTTATAATTACTGTATTTTGATGTGTATAATGATCACTTTTTGCCCAAATTTATGAGGGAAAAAAGGGTACACACTATACGTGGGTAGTACTAATCCGTATCATAAATTTTTTATTTATGCTTATGAGTTAAAAATGTAACTCTAGAAATCAATAATGAAATCTGTATGCAAAATAATACCCTGGAATACAATAATCATTTTTTAATATAAAAAAGTTTTATACATAACATTTCTTGTGTTTTGTAATTATTTGTTACATAAAATTTCTTGTACCATAATATGTTAGAAAATAAATGCTGGGAGTTCCCTGATGGTGTAGTGGCTTAAGGTTTCAGCGCTGACACTGTCACCACTGCGGCCTGGGTTCGATTCCCGGCCAGGGAACTACCCACATACCAAAAAAAAAAAAAAAAAAAAAAAAGCTAAAATTCCTTTATAATACAAAAAACAAGCACCTAAATATAAAGAAATAAAAATTTGAATTAAAAAGTTAAAACAAAAGATTTTTTTTCCTGAAAGTTTCGGCCAGCAATGTGGGCGCACATTGCACAAGGCCAAACACGGTACCTAGCCCACAGCCAATCCCCGTGGCCCTTGCAATATTCATCCTGCAAACCTGTGAGCAAAATGTCTGTGTCCTCTGGGGCAGACAAATATAGCCCTGATCCCATTATGGGGGCCCCATCCTCGTGACCTCAGGACCTGCCAAAGGCCATTTCTTCTGATACCATCACCCGGGGGTTAGGACTTCATTCAGCACAGGAATCTGGGTGGGAAGGGTGACACTGACCTTCAGGCCATGAGAGTGGGATGCTCACATATCAGTGTAAGCCCTCAGCTATAATACACATGTCACTCCGCTGGAGGGTGCCTGCCCAAGGAGGCCAAGCATCTGTCAGGGTACAGGGTGCACGAGGGCTCTGTAATTTCTGCTCTGTTTCACTATGAACCTAAAACTATCTTTACTAAGTTTGTATAAAAAGAAAAATATGCTTAACATCATCTGTCAGTAAGGAAATACAAGTTAAAACAATGAGGCAGCACTACACACCTCTTAGAACAGCTGAAATCCGAAGAGCTGACAGCTCCAAAGGCTAGCGAGGCGTCAGAGCCCGGGAAGCCCTCCAGCATCGGTGGTGGGCATTGGGAAGCTTCCTCACAAAGCTAAAATTGTCTCACCATTCATCTAATTGTCTCACCCTTGGTGTTCTCCCAACAGATTTGAAAACTGAGGTCCCCATAAAAGCCCGCACATGACATTTATAGCAGCTCTGTTCAGATGCACCCAAAACTAGAAGCGATGAAGATTTCTTCCACTAAGAGAAAGAGTAAGCAACCTGTAGCCATACAATCAAATAAGTTCCCAGGGCATGCAAATAAAAGTGGACAGATTCATACTGTATCATAAAGAAGTATCAGCCTGGAAGTACATACTGCATGATCCAGCTTGCCTGACTTCTGGACAAGGGAAAACCATACACAAAGTAAAGAGATTCAGGGTGGCCAGAGTGCTTGTCAGGGCGAGGGTTGAATACATGAAGCACAGAAGATATTTTCAGGGTGGTTAAAGAACACTGTAGGATGCTGTAAGGGTGAATACATGACATTATTCATTTGTCAAAATCAATAGGACTTTACAGCACAAAGATTGAAATTTAAAGAAAAAAGTGTTTAGGGGATCAGAGAACTTCAAGGTGGAATGCAGATAGATGGTGACAAAAAAAATCTATCTGTATTGAAAATGTACGGAACGAACTCCCTAAAGAAGGTGGGTGAGAAGGTGCTGACTGAGGTTACTTTGTACATAAATGGGAACTGTAACACTTTGATCAGACAGACCTGGGCACTCGAATTCATAACATTGTCTCCCATGGAGTGACAAGTTAGGCCATCAGAATTAAGCCTGTGGTCGATCCCCAATTGGGGGACTGGAGCAGCAACAATTACGGACCTATTTGGAGCAAACTGAAGCTGAGAAAGATAAGTAAGCATTTCGTTGGGACTCAATAATTAGAGACAGAAACCAAATTGGAGAGAACTATAAAATATGCAAAGATGCAATTTTTAAGCCTTCCCTGGAGAATTCCAGAGAACAGGACCACAAAGCATTGTTTCAGCAGAGGGAATAGTAACATGATACAGTTAAATAATAGAATACTTTAATTATCCAGAAATAATTTCATACTGCCCAAAGGTAATACTGCCAGAAGTTCATAATAAGGCAGAAATAATTTCATTGAAAAAAATAACCGTGGAATTTGCATGAGGAAAATCCATGGTTGAAAAAAGTCGCATGCTAGTTTAATGTTAGTTAATTTTTTAACATCTATTACTAATCTGCCCCAAGTGAAGAATGGATTTATATAAGACTGCCGTAAATAATGGAAAAGGAAAAATATAGATAACAGGGTTGTTTTTTTTAAAAAAAAAACATCCTTCATTTTTAAAAAATCCACCTACATAATCTCAGTTTTCTTTTCAACAGCCACATTTTGAGTCATATTTGGCTCCATTTCCATTTTTACAGATCATAAATGGACCCTGAGAAACGTTAGGAATTGCTAAATCTGATCCCATGCATATTTACTGTGAAACCCCTATGGGCCATGCACTGCACTAGGGGGAGGTAGCACCGCTAACTCGTCCTGATTCGGTCCCCAGCACTGTGGAGTTTATGCATCACTGGGGTTCAGGGTGAAGATCACACAGGAAGTTAGTTAGCAGCTTGGCCGACAAGGCGCCTGTCGTCGCATGGTGTTGTAGACCGGCCCCTGGCCGACTGTGGCTCCCACAGCTGCAGTGAGGTTTCTGGGAGGGGTCACGGGTATGTCTGCATTTTCCTTCTGAAGGGCGTCTGGAGGGTGTCTGGCAAACCGGTGACAGCGTCCCAGAAAATGTCATCTTGAGCCCTTGCTCCCCCTTCATCTTTCATCTTTCCACTCCCGGCATCCTGCCAGTCATGTCCGTGATGCGTGTTTCTTATCTACAAGGGACTGACTCCGCCAACCTCCCCAAAACCCAGGAGCAAGTTGACCGTCATGATTAAACCATAAGACGAGAAAGAATAAATGTATTTATTCACAGGGATACATTTTTAATGGTGTTTAAAGCTCACTTTTTTTCATTTTAAAACATATATTAAAATTGTAGGGAAGCTAAATATAAGGTGATGGAAAGAGAAGTCCCATTAGGTGGTGAACGTATTACACAACAAGCTGACAATGCACTGTAGAATTGTATGCCTGAAACCTATGTAATCCTTGCTAACAGATGTCACCCCAATAAGTCTAACAATAAAAATAAATTTAAAAAAATTGTAGCAACTCATTTCATCTTTAAAATAAACATTCCAGGACGATAGATTTCCACTGGATAGCCAGTTGACCTTTGTAATACATGTCTATACTGACAAAAAACGTGGGAAAATATCGACAGACTACTTGAAGCAACTATTTAGCCTGCCATTATTCCAAATAGCTGGTGTGATTGATTTCATTTTCATCAGGCTGGCCAATTCAATCAAAAGAGTCAAACTAGTCCTGATGTGCAAGCAAGAAATGATGTCACTAACTTCCTTCGATCACAAGTGTACGGTAATGCACTGAACGTGGGCTTCACGGACCTTCACAGACTAGGGAATTAAGTGTCCACACAAGAGAAGTGGTTTGAAAATCAAAGCACAGCCAAGCGAAAAAACAGTGCTTTGATTTTTAAGTGCAAAATCCAAATTTGGTTTTAGTTAGCCTGGAAAGGTTTGCGGAATTTCTGCCCTGAAACCCTCCTGCTCTGACGTCTTGGTCATTTCCGTAACAAAAGGCAACAGGAACAAGACAAGTAGAGAATGGTTTGGGTTTGGAGTACGCAGAATCATACCTGCTACACGCAGCAAACAACGGATCTCTTTGGCCACTGATGATCTGCTGAAGGAAAAACCACTGTGCTTTCTAAGTGCAATGTCCACACACTTTTCATTCAGATGTGATGTTGTCTTTCATGTACTGTAAGGTTTTAAAAATTCCTTTCCCACCTCTTCCTTTTTTCTGTCATTCTGTCCCCCATGGGTTCCAATTTGTCCACTGGGATGTGCATGTTAAATTATCAATATTGACGTGTCAACATCACTAAAGACAAAGGCACCACTGCTTCATTCTAACAGTTATCGCCCCCATAGAAAATATCTCATACTGAAAACAGCTGCTTTTTATTATGAAAAAGTCCTGTAAGATAACCGGCTATTTGCATTTTTTTAAGTCAGTGTGACCAGTACACTGGGAAGAGTCAACACTCGGTTGAATCTGGGGGAGTTCGGTTGGTTTATTCCCAACAGTGGACCCTGATTGATTGAGTGTGTGACCAGCCTCGGCGATGAGCCCACCTTGTGGAGAACCTGGGCTCTGTGTGTAAGAGACAGGGGCTCAAACCCAAACCTGCCAACCCCGGTGTCCCCTCTACTTGCCATGAGCAGGACATTTACTGTGTCTGAGGCTTAATCACTTCATTACTGAAACAGAAATGGTATCTACCAGCCAAGGTTACTGATGTGCTCTTCAACCAAAAATGTGAGAAGCCCTGATTGGTAGCATTTGTCAATGTTCATAATGTGATGCTCTCACCATGGCCAACTTCAAGTCATGGATATAGAACACTCAATCAATGAGGACTTGGGAGGACGTGAGCAGGACACACCCACAAGAGCCAAATGAACCAGTTCCAACACACAGGCTTCTTAGAACTAAGAAACTGCACCACCTCACAGGAGGTCCTCGGGAAGTAGCTCTTGCTGTTACTGCAATTCCCAGACAAGTGCACAAGGACAAGGAGCCTTATGTGGGCACCCCTGATCCAGAAAAACAGAACGGAAGGTCTTGACAGTTATCAAGTTCTATATTATGTTTGCATGTGAAATTATGGCCTTGGGTAACTTTGTCACCTTTAAGTCCAAAGTCACGTTTGAACACAGGGGACAAGTTAAGAGTGCTTCTCAGATTCTCTCGGCTGGTGTTTCCAAAGCCATTGCCCTGGATTATCAAGACCTATTGAGTTGAATGATTGCGGTGGTGGAGCCAAAGCCGTCAGCACCCTGTAGGTGACTGTCAGCGCTTGACGGCTCACTCACTCCCGTCACTTCATGTGACAGGTGGTTCTCGTGTATGGGACCAGCATGGTGTCAAATGTACCGACTAACCCTGCTTCATACGCAGGTGACCACAGACCAGAGCTTCGTTGTGGAGACAAATTGACATCCAAACAACTGCGTGTCGCATGAGGGCTTTTCTCCCCTTTCTAGTGCACTTGATAAATGGTTTATTATGCCAGTGAAGACAAAGCAAAATTCACGTGTCCTACAAGTGCTGTTTTCTATAGTAAATAATGCTGATTGAAGTGTGCATCAAAAAGGGGGGTGGGAATCAAGGTTTGTCACCTCTTGGAAAACATGCACCTTTCTCTGAGTGAAAGATAGAAGGTTCTAAATCACAGATAGCCACACATGCAATGAAATGTGCAAGACCTGCCCATACACTGGATGGAATGCCGTCCTATTAATTTGCTTGACTGTGTGTTGGCAAACGGTCATCTTTATGGTGTAGCTGTGTCTTAAGGATTTATCTCAGTCACCTCTTAACGCTCGTCCACTTGGGGTGGAGCACGCGAATACAGTCTTCCTGTATTCTGAACCGCTTAGTGATGCAAGGCCCGGTCATATACCACTGAATCCCGCCAAGGCTATTAAATCAGGTGAAGGAGCATTAGGAAATGTGTGGATAGTGGTGCTGATTTTTTTTTCCTTTCGATTTCAACTAAGGAGGAAAATGTAAATGTAAGAGCTGGTTTTGCTGGAAAACTCTCTTATGTTCCATACACATACTGCAGGAGAAGTTCATTGTGAGGAGAGACTATCCTGTAATCTTTCTGTCCTGCTCCTGGGTTTTAACACGCCTGACCAGGGTTCGGGTGAGAGGGTAGATAATACATAACTCCGGCCCTCATCACAGAGTGGACAGTCACAGGAGCGCGTAGGGTTATGCATCTTGAACAAGGCAGAAAATGAGCTCCACAGGGACATATGGACCATGCTGTGTAATCAGTACACGGATTGTAACCGCACCGTGCAGTCTGGTGAGGCTTCTAAAAGAGCTGTTGCTGAGCCTTGAAAAATAAGATTGTTGGACATTCCAGAGGGGGATTTTTTTTTAAGTGTGAACTGGCAATTTTAATGATGTTTTTCCATGTGGCCCTCCTACTTCAGCACTTGTATTTTTAACTTCATTCTTTATAGAGGGGGGTTTGTGAAATCCGCACAGGATAACAGTGCACCAAATGCCCGATTCCTAGTTGTAGGACCTGGAAAGGTCTGTTTGGGTCACCATTGCGGCCTCAAGAATGAAAGTATAGGAACTTGTCCTTGTATTTCAAAATTCTGTTGCAGGGTCCTAGGGAGAGGGTGTGTTTGGTGAGCTCGCAGCCACCTCTGGGGGCTCAGGACAGAGCTCCTATTCCTGCCTCCTGTCTCCTGCCCTTCTCACATCTTTGTTCTGTGACAGCTGCCTCTGTCCTCTGTGTTCCTTGGGGTGCCCCTACTTCCAGCCCGGCTTCTGTCATGGTGCCCCTGTTCTGAAGACGAGCACCATGGCCCCTGTGTTTTTGGACATGTCGCCTCTGTGCTTCATGAAGGGAACTGCTGCAGAGCCAGAAACTGCCCGAGGGGGAACCCTGACCACAATCGGACCCCAGGGCTGGTGCAGTCTCACGTTCGGCCACTCACCAGACTCTCAGAAGTTTCGTGTCCCTGGCTCTCTGACAGGAGATGTGGGTCGGGAGATGTCACCACCACGGAGGGTGTGATCAGGCTCATTTCTCACTTGAGTACAACCTTGGCTGGCGGCATCCATGGGGAGTAATGAGAGCCTCCGTCCCCAATTTTTGTCATTCTCTCCACGCGACAAAGCTTCCGTCCCCCACCCAGAGCCCATCCTTCCCACAGCGCACCATAATTCCATCACACATTTATCCCTGCTGATATTTATGATCTGGAGACAGGTTTTCTTTCTTTCCTGTGGTTTTATCAAATTAAATTCTAGCCAAAATGACAAAACTCCATGATAAGGTGTTGTTGCATTTGGCCCTAGATTTGGCCAGTCGTAATGCAGGCCAGATCATGCTGCTCACAAACACGTATGAACTGCCCCCTATCTCCTGCCTTCCTAGCTAGCCGGCTTGCTGGGAAAATTAGGTGAGGTCAGATATACAAGAATTTTGCAAACTATGAAATTCTTCACCAGAGCAAAAGGGTAGGATCCTGGGTTTGGAGATTAAGTGACAAATCTAGTATTTGTTTTGATATGATACATTCAAGTTCCAAACGAGGAGACATGTATCATTTTCCTCCTCCATATGCATGTGAGTTCAGACTTTGTCCCTGGAAGTGACAATGGCCGGAGTCCCCAGGTACACACACCTGGTTACGTACAGAACTCTTCTTTCCACAGAACCATTGCATCTTTCTTCCACTGGAAAGTCTCACCTGATCACAGTACCGGACCCCAAGTCCCTGACTTCATCTGGGCTCGGGTTCCTTTGTGCATCTAGAAAATACACATTATGGCTGAGCTGGACCTATTTAAAGGTACAAAGCTTCACTATCCATTTCAAACACTGGTAACTGATTTAATCTTACAATTAACACATACCCTGCTGTTTGTAATTCATAGCATTTCATTTTCTCTCTGAGGGTTCTATAGAACTTTCTAGAGCTTATGAAACTTCCATTTTCTGCATTTGCCGTATTCTGAAGGAAAATTATATTATTGGTTAAAGTCCAATTGTCCACATGTTTTTTAATGTTATCAAGATACCAACCTCACATTCAGAATCATAATAATCTTGTTATTTTTTAGTATTATTGAAAAGAAAATCTTGTTTGTTTTTTAAAAATGTTTTAATATAAAAACAGCAAAATTCCATTTTGTGCTATCCTTCAAGTGACTGTTTTCTTAGTTTCAATTGACAACTTGTACTATATTTTGTACCACTCCCAAACTTGTATCCTTAAGATAAAAATGATTGCTTTCATTTTCAAAGTGCATAAATCAGCAGAAAAGATGAAAACCTTTCTTTAATTATAAACTATGAAATCTGTAACCCCATCATCAGTTAATTAGGTTGAAAAATTATCACTGATTTAATAATATAGTGACATTTTACCATGTTTATGCAAAATATATACTGGGTGACTAGAACTATGTAAACAGATAAAAATATATGTTTACATATAATATATGTCAATAAATAAAAAATAATATAAAATATTTTCTTATGGAAAATTATTCATATGTACAATATATCAATATTCTTAAATAATGAAATAAATGAATATTAACATAATAATGATATTAAACTTTTTCCCAGGAAAAGAAAAGGTAATCATAAATAAATAGCTCTTATAAACATTATACTACAGATATTTTTGTGAAATAGAGAAAAATCTAAAATTAGATTTTAATACAAAAAATACACATGCAATAAAAATGAAAACAATTACCTGTGAATGCACCGTTTGTCTCTTCAACAGATTGGTCTGTTTTTCAGGAATCTTCAGGAGTCGCTGATATATTCTGAATATTAAATTTTGAATTGGGGGAGTTCTCTGGTGGTGTAGTGGCTTAAGGCTCCGGTGCTATCAGCGCTGCGGCCTGGGTTCGATTCCCATCTAGAGAGCTACCCACATACAAAAAAAAGGCAAAAAAAAAAAAAAAAAAAAAAAAAAATTTTTGAATTGGAGGTAGTGTCTCCAACTTTGCAGTTTGCACGGTCACTCTCTTAGTGATAAGCTGACCAGACAGACGTCCTGTGTTAAACGAGACAAAAAAACAACAGCCGACTGACACCTTGAATTTAGCCCAGTGAGACTAGGCTGACCCTACATACTGTTGGAAAGAGTTGTTTTCTGCCCCGTTTAACGTGTTAGCCTACGTAGTGAGGTTTGGTGGCCAGGTCTCAGTATGATGAAGTCCGATGTATCAGTGTTGTTTTGGTTATGCCTTTGGCCCCTGTTTAGAAAAGATTTACCTGCCCTACTCAAGGTATTGTCTGTCTGTACCGCAGAGCTCTTGAAATACAGTAGGTCCAAACTGAGATGTGCTCTATGGAACATGCATACTGGGTTTGAAAGACTTAGCAGAGTAGGAAAGGCACATATCTTAAATAATTTTTACATTTGTTAAATGTTAAAATAACATTTTGGCTAACTGGGGTAAAATTAAATATACTATTAGCACTTTTTACCTGGTTTTGTTTGTTTGTTATTTTTTAATGGCACAGCTAGAAAATTATAAGTTAACTCATGTGGCTGACTTTTGGGGCTTACGTGTATTTCTGTTGAAAAGTGCTGTGCCAGAAGCTATTGCATTTTAGGTTTCAGATTTTGGTCTGTCATACATTTAGAACCAAGTTTTTTTATAGTATGAGGTAGGTTTCTAGATTCATTTATACTCGTGCACATATCTAAATACTCCAGCATCATTTATTGTAAAATGCACATTTTTCCTTGGGGATTTGTGATGACACCTCTGAGCTTCTGGGCTCAGTCTGCTGATCTTGTCTCTCCATGCTCTCATAAACATGGTTTGAGTTTTGTAGCTTTTTGGTGTATCTCAGAATCTGGTAGATTAAGCCCTCCCACGTTGTTCTTTTCATATAAAATTGTCTTGACCATGGCAAATGGTATACATTTCTATGTGAATCATGGAACTGTGTTTTTTAATTTCCACAAGCAATGCTGCTGTGATTTTAATTGGGATTACATTGGAACTGAGATCAAGTTTATCTTGACATGTAGATAAACCTGAATCTTCTAATACAGGTAGTATATGTACTTGAATTTCACACAGCAATAGGTATTTTCCAATCCAGGTGTCTTACACATATTTTTAGATTTTTTTTCTTTTTGGTATCTTATGTTTGTAGTTGCTATTGCAGGTGATATTTTAAATTACCATTTCTCAACGATTTCTGTTGGTATATAGATTAATAACTGATTTTTTCAGTTATTTCAATTGACTTTGTATCCAATAAAGTGGCAGAATTCTGACATATTAATATTAATAATTTGTATATTGTTTAGAAATTTTGGATTTCCTACAAATATAATCATGACATTTCTGAAAAATAACGCTTTTGGTTCTGTTCTATAATTTTGCAGTGTAATGTGAATAGAAGTAGTGGATGTCGATCCTGTCTTTGTTTCTGACCTCAGGAAGAGATGGTTTGCCATTTCCTTGTTATGTGTGATGTTAAATGTAGCATTATTATAGCTACTCTTTAGCAAGTGAAGATGGCCCCATCTTTACTTTTGTGCTAAGAGCTTTGGTCATGAACAGCTATTGACTTTTATCATTTTGTTTGTTTGTTTTTTATTTGTATCTATTCAGATGATCATATGGATGTTTTCCTTTATTCTCTTGATGTGGTGAATTATACTGATGGATTTTTAAAATTCATCTTCATTAACCCTCAATATACTTGTTATGTAATACTAGATACAATTCGACCCTGTCTTATTTAGGACTTCTTGTCCTGGATTCCTGAGAGATTGTGTTTTGTGATTTTCTTTTCTCATGAAGCACTTTATAGATTTCTATGTAAGTATTATTTGGACCCATAACATAAGTTAGGAAGATTTTCCTTTGCCTCACTTTTTAAATGCTATATTTATGAACGGTGTTGTTTCTTTTCTAATATGTGAAAGAAATAGACCTCAACCTGGTGTTTTCTTTATGGCATGATTTTAATTGTGTTAATTTTCTTCAACTTATATAGAATTATCATATTTTCTCTTTCTTTTGTGAAAGTTTTGATTTTTTGCAAAATTTTTATTTTCAGGAACTACTACCCTTCATTTGATTTGTATTGACCTCAATTTGTTCATAATACTTCTTGTTGTTTCTTTTATTATATGTAGAATCTGTAGTGATACAGTCTTTTTATTCTTGATGTTGGTAATTTATTTTGCTGAGAATTTGTCAATTTTCTTTTTCGCAGACCAGTTTTTGGCTTTGTTGATTTTCTTCACTAATTTCTTTACTCTAACCATTCTCCTTAAAAGATTCCTGCATTTATTATTGGTATGTGTTTTCTTTCATTTTCTATATGTTTAATACCTTATTTTTTCTTAATGTTTTATGTTGGAGGCTTAAGTCATTTATTTTTCAATCTTTTTTTCTAATAATTTATTTAATGCTATAAATTTCCCTCTAAACAATGCTTTAGCCAAATCCCTCAATTCTGATATGTCACACTTTTATTATTATTTATCTCAAAGTATTTTGAAATTTTATTGTAATTTATTCTCTGATCCATGTATTGTTTATAACTATACTACTGAATTTCTGTAAGTTGGAGATTGCCCAGGCATCCTCTGTCATTAATTTCTAATTTAATTCCACCAAGGACAAGTAACATATCTGTGTTATATTAAGCTGTAGTGGAAAGAAACTATATATATTAGGTCAAGTTGGTTCATCATGGTTAAGTATTCTGTCTGTATCCTTATTGACTGATTTTCACTGCTGGTTCTGCTGCTAGTGGTGGTTAGCCCGTGACAGATTCTCTCCATTTTTTTCTTAGCTATTTCATCTTTTTTTTTTTTTGCTTTTTGGTACATGGGTAGCTCCCTGGCTGGGAATTGAACCCAGGCCACAGTGCTGACAACGCCAGTGCCGAAGCCTTAAGCCACTACACCATCAGGGAACTCCCTTCATCTTCATTTTGATAGATATTTTGAATGCATGGAGTTCTTAGTTGGCTTCTTTTTTTTTCTTTTTTGTTTTCAGCACTGTAAATATACCATTATTGTTTTTTCAGATTTCTGTAATTTCTTTTGAAAAGTTATGTGTTAGTTTTATTGTTGTGAATTTCATATTTTTTATTACATTTACAGCTTTTAGTATTTTCTCCTCATCTTCTTTAACCCTACCAGACCTGAGGCCCTGAACCTAACTGTCCCTATTCCTGGGCTCCTGAGCATTAAAGAGAAAAAAACCAACATGATATAGAAAAATGTTAGTTACACGCAAACAAGTGGTTAGAATAAGATGGAACTTGGAGACATTGTAGAAAATAGGTCTACCTTTCATTTAGAAAATTAGGTACAGTGGTATAGCTGCAGATTTGGAAATTACCAAAAAGTCAGTACAGTGATCTAGTAGGGTTAAGATAAAACATGATTATGTGTGTAGTTTTCTACTATATTTTCTGCTACAAGTTTAGTGAGCTTCTTAGGTCTGTGGATTGGGTTGGTATATTTCATCAGATTGAAAAATTCTAGGTATTTCTTTAAATAATTCTGCTGTAGTCTCTTATATCTGGAATTCCAATTACACATATATTAGACTTTTTTTTCCAGTATTCTACATGTCTTTTCTTTCTGTTTCATTCCCTTCTTTTTTTTTCTCCATGTACTATAATTTGGATCATTTCTATTGACATGTCTGACCTCACAAACTCATTTTTCACTTATACCCAGGATCCTATTAGAGTTAATTAATGCGCTTTTATTTTCAGGCATTGTACAGCAGACTCTCATAAGACTTGGTAGATGCTAGATAAATGTAAGTAGACTCTCCATTAACCAGAACTCAAGCAACTGGCAAAATCTCAAGCAACCAGCCAAATAATTTTGCCAGTTGCTTACGAGTGCCAGTTAACAGGGAGTCTACTGTATTTGTAACTTCTAGAATTATATTTTTTTATTTTTATAGATTACCGTTCTGTGTTTAAATTCTTCATCCTTACAATGTGTCCATCTTTTCTCTTTTATTTACCATATTAATCATAATTATCATAAATTCCTTGGCTCTTGACTCAAAGATCAGTTTCATTCACGGGCCTATTTCCATGGTTTGTGCTTTCTTAAAGATCAGTCACATTTCTCTTCCTCTTTTTATGCCTAGCAATGATGTTATCTTCCACCAGCTAATACTGTCCCATTCCTCTCTCAAGCCAAGAAGGCAGGGGTGGTCATTTTTATACTGTCAAGTACTGAGCTGGCTCAGTGCTGGGTTACATATGCTGTAAGACTTAGCCCACCACTGGTACTTCTGTTCCCAGGCATGGTAGTGCTTTTCATGGAGAATCTGGCTTTCTGTCTCCTCAACCCTAAAAGGTCAAGGTTGTCTTTAAAGATTGGAACTTAGCTCTTGACCTCCTACTCCACTCAGCCTCAAAATCCATGATCACTGTTTGTGGAGAGTCCCTATCCTCTACAGGAGCCTTGGATCCTAAGAAACAGGTGTTCCTCTGCCTTTCTCTCTGTAGTCCCAGCCCTCCAGAACCTGGCAGATGTCTTCCAGAGGTGACTGGCCCTGAGGGGATGGTGGTAGTAGGCTCCAAAAAGAAACTAAAGTTTGTTGCTTTAGTTTTTCCTTCATTAAGCTAGTCTCCTTCTGGTTTTACTTTCCCATGGTAGATCCTCCCTTCATGGGCCAAGACTCAGCCTCAGCCCAAGCTCAGAATCAGCAAATGCCCACAGGAGAAGTGGCTGATGACTTTTTAAATTTATTTATTAAATTTTGGCGGTAGCATCAGTTAGCAAGATTATGTAAGTCCCTAGTACACAATGCTATAATACAGCATCTACGTGCTGCATTGTGTGCTCACCACCCAGAGTCAGTTCTCCTTCCATCACCATGTATTTGACCTCCCCATCACCCCCTCCCCCCTTACCCTCTCCTAAACACTAAACTATTGTCTGTGTCCATGAGTTTCTGTTTGTATGTTTGTCTTGACCCTTTGTTGCTTTCAATGAGGTCATTTGGTTCTTGAGTTTCTATCTGACTTATTTCACTTAGCATTATGGTTTCAAGATTTATCCATGTTGTAACAAATGGCAGTATTTCATCTTTTCTTATGGCCAAGTAATATTCCATTGTGTGTATGTACCACATGGAAACAACCAAAGTGTCCTGCAGTAGATGATTGGATAAAGATGTGGCACATAGACACAATGAGTTACTTTATTTAAGCTTCCTTATTTATTCAGCTGCATGTAACTTTAAGAATATATTTTGGTTTAATCTGATTAATCTCTATGTACCACATGGAAACAACCAAAGTGTCCTGCAGTAGATGATTGGATAAAGATGTGGCACATAGACACAATGAGTTACTTTATTTAAGCTTCCTTATTTATTCAGCTGCATGTAACTTTAAGAATATATTTTGGTTTAATCTGATTAATCTCTAGTTACTAGAGAAGCATTGGTGACCTGCTGCTACATAATATCTTTTAATCATAGCAGAAATCTCTTTCACTGCTTGGTTTTAAATCATATAAATAAGAAGTTGAAGACAATCACTCACTCATACACACTGCCCCAACTATCCTACATCTATACTAAATGATGGAAAATGCAAAGTGATGAAAAATGGTTAGCATATTTCTTAAAGGTTTTCTCCAGTTTTATATAAATATAGATGGATAAATGATGGAAAAATTTTTTGACAGAAAACTTATTAATAGAATACAAGTGAAAATTTGCAGAAATTGCCATGTAATTGAATCAGGAGGTTTAAATCACAAATTTTTATGATAGATACAAACCAAAGACGCATCAATATCCTAAGTGTGCCATGCATGTGTTATGTGGTAGGTGTATGTGTTATGTGGCAATTCCAAGTTATGAATAGAAATCTTTCCCCTTTCCATGAGTAAATATGAAACTACCACATGTCAATATTTTTGGAATAGATGTTTAAGAAAAACTAAAGTGAGGTTTCTGAGGTTCACAAGGGATGATGTAAATAGCAGTGCTTGACAAAACGAGCCTTCTGTACGCTTACCATTAACATCATGTTGACGTAAGATAGGGACCAAGTCACAGTAAAACTCACTGCCACAGTGCATTGCTTTGTCAAGAAAATTTCAACTGCTGGCATGAAAATGACAGAAAATCCTTAACGAATTGATTTTTTTTTAAGTTGTCCTTCACCAAATCATTCTCATGACTCTATTAAAAATAACTAGGCCTATTATGTATGTTATTCACTATATGAACATGAGCGGATTTGTTTTGTCATTGACATGCTTAAAAATGACCCACCAACCTGTTATTTTACAGTAGGGGAAAAGACAGTATATTAGCTTCTTTTGTGTTTGTTCATTTGTTTTCATTTTAATTTTATTTTTCAATTACAATTCACATTCAATATTATATAGTTTCAGGTATACCACATAGTGCTTAGACACATATATAATTTTTTAAGTGATTCCCCTGATAAATCTAGTACCCATCTGACACCATACATAGTTATTACAATATTATTGACTGTGTGCCCCATGCTGTTACGTCCCTGTCACTGGTTTGTCACTACCAATTTGTGCTTCTTAATCCCTTCACATTTGTCACCCAGGCCCCAGCCTCCCTCCCATCTGGCAACCATCAGTTTGTTCTCTGTAACTATGAGTCTGTTTCTGTTTTGTTTTTTCATTCCTGGTTTTAGATTTCACCCATAAGTGAAATAATACAATATTAGCTTTTGTTGAAGTAAATTATTTTGTGCGAACAGCTCTTAGAATTCTTAGCCCAGGAGCATGTCCCCACCATCCATGATACCTGTTGACATCGTATGGTGTGGGTAGCAGTTGCTATGCTGGGATTTGGAATGGAAAGACGGTCACACCATCCTTGACCGTGAGGAGGTTTCAGTATGTGGCTGGCATTTGGCAACAAATTATCGTGACTAGCAATTGTAGGTAAAGAAAAAGGTTTTCTGAAGAAGTCAAGTTCAATCTGGACTTTAAAAGATAAAATGGGATCAAGGTGAAGGGTGATGATAGAATCATGCCAGACAGAGGGAGCAGCATGCTGCAATCTTGGGGGTCTTGATGGGGGACACGAGAAAGCCAGCATTTGGGGTCAGCAGGGGCCAGGTCTTGTAAAGTCTCATAATCCTGCTGAGTATCATATTGTAGGGCCCCCAAATCCTATGCTACTCCAAGTGTGGTCCACAAAGCATGTCTAGTCTCAGGAATGTTAATGCCCCATTTATAATGAAATCAATATGGAAATGGGTAGGGAAGTTTTAGAAACTTCTATGGCAATTTGGCACATTAATTTTAAGCTTATTAAATTTAATGACAAAAATTGGAATTCATATTTTGTGTATCTTTTCCTTTTATATAATTTTTCTAGTAATTATTTTTGATATTTATAAAATTGTCCATCCACCCTGGATGTCATTTTTAATGGTACTTTATCACAGACTGTCCCTAGGTGATGTTGACACTTGGATTAAGCTGGTTAAATGAGTTGTGTTGTTCAGAATGAGAAATCTTACCTATAAAGTACCTTACAATTTACAAGACACTCTGCAGTTTACAGAATACATCGTGTTGATGCTCATGCAAGCTTGTGACATTGGCAGAATGTGCATGTGATCTAAGTCTTCCAGGTTGGCCGCTAATTGACAGGCTTTGCAATTCAGGTTTTGTTGATGACTAACCTTCAGTGTTTCTGTGGGTGACCTGTGTACTCTGCTCATAGTCACTTGGTCTTTGTATGTTCTCATCCCCCCAATCTCTCCTTGAGCTACTAACAAGCTGAAAAATTAACTTACTGGTGGGACACCTTCCCTTCCTCGAATTACTCACTGTTGGAGTGTTAAGATCTCACATATGCTGTGGGGTCTCACACCAGGGGAGGAAGGGGCAGAGCTAAATAATCAGCACCCCGATCACTAAGGATCCACACTACACATTTGTCGTTTGCTCCCTCTGGAGCAAAAACCTGTGGTCTTTGATTGTAGACAAAAGCCATGTCCTTGATCAGCAACCAAGAGAGCTAATTGTTAGCTGCTTTAGAACAGGGCACCAATTATATTCCGTGTCTCCAAGGATGTGAAATTCAGGAACTTACTTTTCATCTGTGCAGAGGCCCTGATGTAAACCCACGCTGCTTGATTAACAACCACAGAAAGACCTTTGTTTAGGGAATCCCTACAACACTTGAAATTCATCCCACAGTTAATACTACAACCCCCTGGCATCTTGTTAAAAAGAATAAAAGAAAACAAGCCAATTGAGTAACACGGGAAAATGACAAGCCGTGAGTGTGGAAAAAGCAAATAGAATAGGAGACTTGCAGAGGTGCCATTACAGTTCACCCATGTTTGGGATGCAAAGCAACAGTTTCTCCAGTTAGAAACACCTGCTTTTGAAAGAGCTACATGACACCTAGATTCTATCATAGTTACTAAGAGGTCACTCCATAGAGTGTGACAGAGATGGATTCACCTCATGAACCTCCCACGGACCAGACATGGAACCAGGAAAATTACTTTTTTTTCCCTAAACCTTCCTTTTATGTTTATAAAATAAAAATAACAGCATCAACCCCATGGTATAAATGAGGTCATGCATGTAAGACCCTTATTATAACATACTTAACTCACAGTAAGAGTTATAGTAATATTAGTGTTGTTGATGTGGTTACCATATCTGTTACTTCAGTAATTTGTCAGTTCTAAGACACATGATTTTGACTTTTTTTTAATATCTCAAATCAGGATCATACGGACATCATACGGTCAATGACATGTCATGGTGTGAATAGCACCCTTTCCTATCCATATGATATATAAAATGATATTATAATCCAAGGTGTTGCTATTTTTATTTCTATTATTTTTATCAGTGCTATTGTTGTTACTGTTGTTTGGAAACCACATCAATCCTTCTCCACTATGAGGGTATTCACTGCAGCCTTCAAGCAGTATATTACTTATAGTACCTTAGTTGCTTAAAACCACAAAGCAATGTGTCTGTGAATTTATAGCTCACGTTTTATACAAGAACTTTTACTGCATATTGAGAAGACTGGGGTCTATTTTCTTACCATGAATTAAGTGAGTCTGACAAGTATTTAATGAGCCTCATTGCTGGATGCAACAAAGAATACAAAGCGCAAGACTGGGTTTCTGCCTTTAGGAGCACCCTACAAGAAGCAAATGTCAGCATGATGACATACAAGCTAACATAGTTTTATAATCACAATAATCACTAAATCAAGATTTGTCCAAAATATCCAAGGTATGAGGCAAGGGGGAATGAAACTGCATACATGGACTTTGGAACACTTTGAACAGGAGCTACATACACACACTGGAATCACATAATATTAAAGCTGGAAGACAGATCAGACAGAAGCCATTGCCTGAAGGCAAGCTGTGAGTCATCTAGTCTACCCTAGTCAGCCCACTTTGAGATGAGGACCCTGAGACCAAGACACCTGACTGAGATGCACATCTGACTTGGAATTCACAGACCGGAGAGTGAAGCCCCATCTCCTGACTTGGGATCTAGAATTAACACCACCTTCTGAGCAACAGGGCAGAGCTCAAAACACAGTAATGCCCAAGGTCAGGCCAGAGGACGCCAGAGGAAGGCCAGCTCCAGGTGTGCAGCACTGTCTGACGAAAATAAAAAGCATGTCTGTGCTGAAGAGGAAGAAGAAACATCGGGAAGGAATTAGCAGTCAGCCACAGAATCTTCAGGGTTCTGGCTTAAACTGGAGATGGAGTGTCATTAGGTTACGTTAAATCATGTGACATTGCTGATTTTTGTATTTTAGAAAAATGGTTGACTATTCATCATTTTATACGGTGAGTCCTAGTACAAGTTTGCAGACAGAAAGAAAAGAAAACAATGAATTTATCAGCTCCTGGCCCCTTGAGCTCCTCTTGTTTTGGGGTTCATTTGGGATATCTGTAAACAGGGTCGTTGAGACCAAGCCTCAAGGATATGTGTTCACGAATGTCTCTGTGAATCCCAGAAGGAACCTGCACCCAGATGGTCAGCTACAGGTGACAGCATGGGCCACAGCACAAGGAAAGGCTTGGGCCTCCTCTCGCCTCATGCAACTCCATGTCAGGGAGGAGCTCTTGACACAGACATAGACACGCACGTTGTCTCCAGGTGGGTGACAGTGGTGGCAGCAGCTACAAATGGTTTTGCACTGACAGTATTTAAAGTTGAGCAGTTGTTACAGTGGAAGAGTCACAACAAAGGCTAGGGCTACCAAAGATACTCAGTTGGGACCCATCTAGGGAGTGGGTCCTTCAGAAGATGAGGGATCTTGGGGGCATTGCATTAGGATTCAGAGCATTTCTGCCATCACCAACACACCCTCACCTGCATTTCGGGATATTCCACCCCCTCACCTCTCTCAATCACACCCACCCACCCTCACACCCTATCTACATGAGACAAATGGAGATACACCCAGATGTTGCCAGTAGTGACTTTGGAGTGGCAGAGTTGCACAAGTCCATTACTTTGCTTGCCAGTGTGCTCTGTAACTTATATAGTGAATACAAGGGCCCTCCAGAAAAAAAGTCCAGCCATAAGTGCCTCTATTTTTCATATTACATAGCTGGATATTTTTCAGACACCCCTCATAGATGGTATTTTTAATCTTAAGCTCTATGTATCAAGATTCCAATAGAGATGTACCTGCCATTACAGGATTCTTCTAATTCTATTTTTAAAAATAAAGGGCTGTGTGGGAAAGACCACCCTAACATCTGAATTTCTGTTTGGATTTGAACGCCGCTCTATCCTGATAACACTGAACACAGTTAGGGGATTACACCTGGCTGGTCCATTTACGATTTAATTGCTGATACATATTCTCTGTGCTAATCTGCAGGACACATTATTACCACTGTATTTTATAAGTAACTCTCTTACTTATGGCAGTGTTGAGCTGAAATACAAAAACTTTGGAACTATTGTAAATTTTTAATTTTTGTCCTTCTTAAATGCTGCTTTTGCTGCTTTATAATGGTCTTGATGGCATTTTATTTTAGCTTTCACTACACACTGACATGGGAAAGTTCAAGAAAGCCAGTTAGATGGTCCCTGTTATATTTCCAGAGTGCCTGCAGCTATGATGTGCTGTATCACCACCTTGGTCAGTGAACTCATGGACGTTCATACATTCACTCAATCAATGTACAGACGAAGGCTATCCTGAAAGTATCTACCCATGTGAAAAACAGGGCATTTATGGCTGGATTTTTTCCAGACAGCCTCATCTAGTGAGAGATGCTACGACCAAGCAGTAGTGCTGCTTCCTGAGAGAGAGGTTCTTATTTCCCAGGGATTCTAGCTGTCCAAGACAATTGATGTAGGACAGTGTGCTAGTTGAAAGCATAGCAATCAAGAGCCAGTCTCTCCAGTTTTAAATATCAGATTCATTAGTTACACGTGATGAGTTCATTGGGGTACACTACTTCACCTTTGTCTCAGTCTGCTTATGGGTAAAACGAGAATAATAACTTTATCTATTTACACCAGGCCTAGGCAGAATTTTTCAGGACAAGTGCTACTTCTCCAAATGTTTCAGTCCATTAACGATTTATTTTATTATCAAGGTGATCACCTCAAAATTGCTCAGCAGCTAACCAGTGGATCACGATCAATGTCTTACCCGACCCTAATCTACACACTTGGATTGTTTTGGGGAACAAATAAGATGAATTATGCATCTTGCACATAATAAAAGCTGAGTTGTTATATGTAGTTTTGTTTCCTTGAGAGACTTACATTTTGGTTGACTATCTATACAGAACTATCTTAGCATTCAGAAGAAATATTAGTGATTAGAGAAAGAAAATGAGAGAGTCATGACATTTCAGATCTGAGAAAGAACTTGTTAGTTACCCAAACCTCATTAGTCCACAAGTGAGGGCACAGAGATACAAAGTTACACAATTAGTAAGTTTTCAAATATGATGAAACCCCAGTTTTATGACTTCCTGATGAATGTTCTTGCAGTGAATGTCGACTGAATATGTATTCATTCATTCTCTATTCAATAGTACTCCTTCTATGCCAAGCATGACTCTAAATGCACATGACACCAATTAGGTGACTTACCCTCCAGATCTCCACAATCAAATAAGGTGTTACATGTGCTCTCATAAATCTGTATCAGTACCAGTTGTAGTATAACAGCAACAGTGAACAGTTCAGCTGGGGACTGTTAAAGGCTTTACACGAGGTAAGACTCTTAATTATAATGTTGTATGAGGATTCAGACAGCAGGTCTATGTGTCAAGTCTAGGTATGAAGAGGAGGAGTCCTCAGTTTAAGATAAATCTAAAAGTTACTGATCAAATGGTGAAAGACTTTATACCCATGATATATAGTTTTGGCTTTTTTCTTAAGTAATCAAAAGGAGACAGATTAAATGCAAAAAGAAAGTGACTATTTCAGCATGTAGTATCAGTAATGTCATATAAACAAGAAAGAACTGGAGTTCAGATTAAAAGAATTCACTGTACACAAGGCCAAATGAATGAATATAGATGGAAATCAGAAACAACTACATAAAACTGTGTTTCAAGGATTTTAAAAGTGTGCTAAAGGCATTGGGGCAGGACAGAAATTGCAGAATTACTGAGAGAAGAAAAAAAGAATGGTTTATCCTGACCCCAGACTTCTGCAAGAGTAATGTTACGAAATGAGGCGAGGTCTGCAGAGGATTAAGCATAAACTGTTGTGAGCAACAAACACTAGACTCAAACATGTTATCATGAAGATCTGAAGGCAAAAAAGAACAAAACAAAATCCTGAATACATAAAAAGAAAAAAAAAGAAATAAATCAGGTGGCACTCCTGAAAAAAATCACTCAAGGGCAAATTTCAAGTAACCCCAAAATGAATGAATCAAAATAAAGAACACACACAAATAAAATGTATTCATAAAATAAAGGAGAAAAGATTGAAGAGGAACATGGAAGCAACTTAGATATAAAGCTAAGTGCAAGTGACTTCCATAATTATGGATACAAAATAGATGTTGTCTCAATGAAATAAGGAAAACATAATATTTGAATATAACAAGATAATCAAATAAATATGTAAAATAAATCCAAAATCATACCAAAAAATAAAAAATAAAAAATACAATCTGGTAGTTCAACAACACTAGAAGGGGAAAAGAATTCATTCTGACATTGATACAGATGTTTAATTGTCACAATGAGTAAAATTTAAAACAGGCTTTATGCTGTTAAAAGATGACACAACCACCACAAAATAGCCTTTGAAAATTATGCTAAATGTTTTATTTATTACAGTAAAGAAGCATTGATAATCAAGAATGGTCTCTCCAGCAGAGCACACTGCTAATCTACAGTGGGGTTTTAGAAGCATGGCATTCAGAGATTGATCGGTAGGGTTTCAGAATTGCACGTGGGTTGACATCATTAGTAAAATCATCAGATTGGATTCGATGGCTTGGTATTCAATGGCAGGTATATCGGAGTGAATCTCTTTCTTTTTTAATCTTTTTTATTAAATATTTTGGGATGACATTGGTTCATAACATTATGTAAATTTCAGGTATACAATTCTGTAATACTTAGTCTATGTGTTTCATTGTGTTCTCATTACCCAGAGTCAGGTCTCCTTCCATCAGCCAATCAGAAAGAGTCACCATTGAAAACAACCAAGTTGAATCTCTTTCTGATTGGCTGACTAATGGTAGCAAGGGGCTGTGATTGATATGTTGGTTTGTAATATAGTGTTGATCAATTAAACAGACTTAAATATGATTATAATGCTACTTGTACCATGAGAGTAAAACAATCCATCTTTTCCTAAGTTTGTGGGAAACTTTTATTGTCTACATCTACGTTATTAAAAGAAGAATATTAGATTGCAAATCTCAAGCATATGAAGAGCATGTATGAAATAGAAAACATGGGATAAGATGACAGATCAAATATTTTTGTTATTTTCCTTGGTAATGAGGTAAATATTCTTATTAAAAGAAAATTATTCTGATGAGTAGGGGAGCTCTGGAAATGACAGAAACAATTGTGTTGCATTAACTCTGTGACCATTTGCAGGCATAAATTCTGCACAAAACATTAAAATAAAGCCATTGAGAGTCAGAGAGAAACAGTTAAAAGTGGTAGAGGAGATGGAAAGAGAAGTCACATTAGGTGGTGAACTTATTATACATCAAGTTGACAATGCACTGTAGAATTGTATGCCTGAAACCTATGTAATCCTTGCTAACAGATGTCACCCCAATAAGTCTAACAATAAAAATGAATTTAAAAAAAAAAAGTGGTAGAGGACTTTCTTGAGCGAAACAATGCCATATTTAAATAGCCTTTTCCTCAAGGCTATTTTTTCTATTGGGTTTTCTATTACGAAATGAGATTAGAGTTCAAACAAAAGTGGGCTGAAGAGACAAAAGTCTGAACCTGACACTCCAGAAGATCAGAAGTTGGAGAAAACTCCAGGAGAGGAGGAAGCCACAGTGGGAAAACCCTATTCTCCGCATGTAATGCCTTTGAGTCCTTGGACAATATTAAAAAGTTTGGTTGAGGGAGGAGTCCCAGTGCCCAGAAACGATGGAATATAAGAGGCAGAGGTTTCAGTAGTTTCTGGGTCTAACGAGACAGAGCTTCTAAACCAAGGTCCATCAAGTTCACACAGCTTGTTGAACACCATGGGCTTCCCCTAACATCTCAGAAGGACCATGTCTTAGAAGTTAACCCAGGACTAAGAAGTACAGACATATGGGTGAGAATGAAACAAAAATATACCCATCCTAGCTAAACCTGAAGCCAAGGCTTTATAGGAGCAAGGTGATGTACTAGTCGTGTAATGACCTGCAAGTGTAAAACTCTGTATTACTTACAGCAGATAATATCCAGAGGCTCTCCAGTGTATCATTCACAATGCCAAATATACAATTAAAAAATTACAACATGCACAAAGTATGAGAAAAATACAACAAATGATTTACAAAAAAAAAAACAAAAAAAAGAAGCAATTGATAGGAGATCAGCCAACATCACAAATGTAGAATGTAGTAGCTATTATAAACATGGTTTAAAACTTATGAGAGAAGAGGACAGAATTAATAAAGTGATGAGAAACCACATTATAGAAATGGTACTATTAAAAAGCCAAAAGAATATTTTAGAATTCAAAAAGCATACAATAAAGAAAATTATTGGATAGACTTAGAAAATGGTCACACTAGGAGAAACTGTCAGTGAACTTGCAGAAGTCATTATAAATTAAACACAGAAAATAAAGACTGAAACAGAACCCCAGTGACAAATAGAACAATATCAAACAATCTAACTTATGTGTAATTGGAATCACAAAAAAAATAATAAATGGGACAGAAAAAATATTTGAATACATAATGTCTAAACATTTTCCAAATTCACCAAAAAATGTAATTTTACAGATTCAGTACATCCAGAAACTCCCAGGTAGAAGAAATACAAATGAAAGCATGTCAAAAGTGAAAATGCCAAAAAACAAAGATAAATTGTTAAAAGCAGTCAGCAATAAAAAAAACTTATTTCTTTGGTTCATATTGGAATAAGGATAAAAATAATGGTCAACTTTTATCAGAAACAAAGAAATCCAGAGGATAGTGCCATAAGAGCTTTAAAGTGCTAACAGAAATTTTTTTTTTAAATCTGTCACTTAGAATTTTATATATATGCAGCAAAAATAACCTTCAGGAAAAGGTGAAATGAATATCTTATAAAATAAATGAAAGCTGGAAGGATTTTCAGGAGCCTAAAAAAATGCACTAAAAGGAATGCTAACTATAAATTTTCAAGCTAAAAATTAATGATACAAGATGGAAAAATTGTATCCAATGGAAAGAATGCTTGGCACCAAAAATAAACATATATATAAATTGAACTATTTATCTTATTATAAAAAGTTATAATAATATATTCTGAGATTGTGTAACATGGAGAAGTAATATATATGACAATGGTATAAAAAAAGAAGGGAAAATAAATGGAAAAATATTCCAATCTTACTTTGTGGTAGTTTGTGGTAAGTTAAGGATAAGTTAAGCTGTATCTCCCAAAATAGAAAGGATAGTTAAAAAGCCATTTGAAGAAATAAAATATAATCATAAGTAATATTCAGTTTACCCAAAGAAGGCAAGAAATAAGACACAAAAGAACAAAGAGAGAAACTTACTATTCTTCATAATTGTATTTAATGTAAATAGACAAAACATTCTTATCAAAAGGCTGTGATTGTCAGAATCAATAAAATATCAGAAACTAAAAAAAAAAAAAAAAAGAAATAACAGAAACTATCTCTAAGCTATTTACAAGATATGTGATTTAAATATATACACCCAAAAAGTTGTAGGAAAAGAATGACAAAGTATATACTATGAAAATATTAAGAAAGCTGGTGTGGCTTTATTTATAGCAGACAAAGTCAAATTCAGAAAAGAAATATTGCGAAATGTGGAGAACCTTTTCATAATGAGAAGAAAGTTCCATTCAGCTAGAAGGTATACCAATTCTAAATGTGTGTGCAATTCGGAACAGAAATTCCCAGTGTATTAAGCAAGCTGACAGAACCAGAGGGAGACATCAACAAATCCACAATTACATATGGAGGTTTTCACACATCTCTTCGTTTTTGAAAAACAAAAAACGAAAAAAAAAAAAAACCAAGTAGACAAAAATTTAAATATAACACTAGAAAGCATAGAGAAGCTTTAAAGAGCATTATTTAAATAACCAAAGTAACCTAGGTAATATTTATGTAGGTCAGACATGTCCAACCTGTGGCCCAGGACGGCTTTGAATGAGGCCCAAATTCTCAAAACTATATGAAATTTTTTTGTGACTTTTTTTAAACTCATCATCTATTGTTAGTGTGAGTGTATTGTATGTGTGGCCCAAGACAAGTCTTCTTCCAGTGTGGCCCAGGGAAGCCACAAGTTTGGACACCGCTGTTGTAGGTCACATGCCTTTTTAAGGTCTTAGGTGTGAGACTTTACCAGATGTATGACGAGGAAAGGACACTCAAAACTATAGGGTGTTGATCTAGAAAGGTCTACAGAAGTGTGAATGAGATGGCACATTCAAGGAACAGCTCCAAATGTTAATAAAACTGGAGGCAAATACGGAAATGTAGGTGAAGGTGTCTGTAGAGTTTGGCATTTGTGAGTCATCAGCTATTATTGAGGAAGGGCGGGCCACGACCAGACCTCCTTTAGGAACGTGTAGACAAATAATTGAAAGAAGGAGAGCTGAGACCAAACCAAAAGAACAAAAACAAAATCAGAAACTTCATGCTACATATTCTTTGGGATTGACCAGAAGACATTTACTTGGATAAACCATAGACAAGGCAGTGAAACAGGTCTCAGTCATAGAGCATGTTCTCCAGTGGCAACATAGTTAATTAAAATTCAATAACAACAACAAGTGTGTGTGTGTGTGTGTGTTTTCTGGGGATGTATATATATAACGTATGGTATAGGCTATATCATATATAGATATGATAGGTAGAGTGACATTTAATAAAGGCTGATGACAGGGAAAAATTAACCTGTAATCATAAAAATCAGAAGAGTGGTTCTTCTGGGAAGTCAGTTCACTGGAAAAAGACATGAAGCGAATGTTTTCATAATAGTAAAAGTATTTTCTCATTTGAATGGTCTATTTTTAACACATTAAATTCACCAATTTATCTATTTAAAACATGTTTCACTGTATGAAAACTATACTTCAGTGAATATGCTTAATTTTAAAAACAATTTCTTGGATGTAGTCTAAATGAGTATACACACACTCATCCGTGTATATACATAAATAAACTACATATTTTCAACAGATACTTGCATAAAACCAAAGCCTAGAAGGGAAAAGATGGGCAAATATATACAATACGAGTGCAATAAAAATAAAGCGAAGATTCCAATAATTATACAAAAGTAGAGCTCAAGGTAACCTTTCAAGTAGATAAAGATGCTCTTCGATTGGATCAAAGATACAACCCCCAAGTACAAAGCAATGATGAGACTTTACCTATTACCTAGATAAATAAGTACTTAGATGTATAAAGAGAAATAGACAGTCATCAAAATTTTTAATATACCTGTTAGCTTCTGATAAATGAAACGTAAATTTAATTGAAATGTTTTACATAGTCTTTGATAGAGCAAGTAAACAAAAAAAAGGGATCTGAGTAATATATTAACAGGGATATTTTATGTATAACTGTATTTCAAATCCTAAATCCTATGTAAGTACTGTTCCTTCTTTTCAAGAGCCAATGGAACATTTAAAATGATTGCTCATATATCAAGCCATAAAGGAAACACCAATAAATCCCTAAAAGTAGAAATAAATCCAGCCATATTCACTGCAATTTACTACTATACAACTACAAACTAATAACAAAAGTTATATCTTAACTTGATTTATTATAGGATATATACACCTCCAAAGCAATTTTCAAAGTAAAGAACACACCATGGGCCTGTATAATACAGTTACTGCACACACAACACCTCACTTTTGAAAATACACCTAAGAAACAAAAGGACCCAATTCTAAAAGAGAAAATAGGCCTTCATCATTAATATTAAAATTATATTTTTTTTCTATAAGTTAACTTTTTGCTTTATCCAAAAGTTGATTCTACTCTTAATGCAAACTTAGTTTTCCTAAAGATAGAAGTAATGAAGGAATCTACTTAAGATGGTTAGACTACCTGATTCTGATGAATTGTCTACCAGCTTTTGACTAAAATACTTCAAAGACATTGAAAATAATTACTATTCGCTTTTTTTTTTTAATTCTGAGATAAGAAGTCAGTTTATTGCCAGGACCTGAAAGTTTTGTGTAGATCAAAATTCTAGTTCCAGAAGTTTGATAGGTCTAGGATGAAGGGTAAAATTATAATCATTTATGACCCATCAATTCTGTGATGGCCTGTGAGGACAGAAAAATACCCTTTTGCCTTTAGTTATTACCTGGACCCTTCAACTTTAAAGGAAATCTGTAGCAACAGGTCAACAGGACTTAGGTGTTGTCCCTCTAACATGTAGACCGTGGTCTGAGGCGTCTACAGCCACTCAGTGCCTAAACGGCATGAATAAAGACATAACCGTGCAAGGAGAAGGCGCCGGAAGGCATCGTGGGTATGTGGGGGAGCGCGTTCTCATGGACATTGGGCAGCCTGCGGGGAGCTTAGAAAGCGCCGCCCCCCCATGTGAAAGTATGTTGGGGAGCCAGGTTGGGGGGTGGGGGATGAAGTTCTCCTCTCCTCAGACAGGAGCATTACAACCCCCAGAGACACTACACTGAGAGTGGTCCCTTGTTGGCACGTGGCAGGCTCGCTGGCTTGCCCCTCCTTTTTTGGGTAAGTTAGAAGTAACACGGGCAACGCGGTGACCACAAACAGAAAAATGCCTGCCACATACCAACACTGTGAGCAAGAAAAGCATTATCTGAACGCTCATGGTCAGGGAGCCCCTTGGTGACAATTTACTAAGGAGTGTCCGATGAAACTGTCACCTGCTTTCAGTGGCAGGTAGAAACAGACTCTAAAGAAAGGTCGTGGCAGAATTTTCAGAGAGCAGATGGAGCTGACATGGAGAATGACCAAGGAGGGCATTCAGGGGAGGCATCTCTGCATTAATGGAACTTGAATCAGGGGCTGGACAACGTAAAAGTAGCAGTATGGGAATAGAATCAGGGAATTGGGGGACCCTCTCACAAAGAGCCACCAGAATACAGCGTCAGCACACAGAAATTTAAAGGAAGTATTCATTGAAAAATATCAGAAGAAGATACTACGTGTAGGGTGGATAATGGTATTAAAAAGCTAAGAAATAGCCTTGTTCTCTCCCCCTCTCTGCTTCATCCTCTCTCTCTCTGTAATACAAGGCCATTGGTTCTCTTATTGATTATACAACCAAAGTGAAACCAGTTATCAAATTCATAAAATTTAAGATTGATGGCACTAATAATAATGTCCATATTCAAGTTCACTGGCTGTCTTCTATTGGTCTTTTCCGCCATGTGTGAACTAACTGATTTAGGGTTGCCGATGGCATTGAGTTGTCGTGGGTCTTTAGCCTTTTATGTAGAAGAGTTTCTCATTTTTTTTCATGTCTCATGACACTGACCTGTGAAGGTTCCTCACTGTGGAGGGATTTTTGATGGAAGCAAATCTGTATCCTTCTCAGTGACTCAACTGCCTTTGCGAATGTGATGCTCGGTTTGTAATGCTAACTTTGATCTCTTGATTGAAGACAGAACCTTCCAGGTGCCTTCACTTTAAAATGACGATTGTCCCTTTGTCATTTGTAATCAAACCAGGTAGATATTTGCAACTGTGTCAATATCCTTATCTCACTGAGATTCATCCAAAGGTTTTAGTCTTGCCTCTCATAATTATCACTGTGATAGCCGCACAATGTAGATTTTCAGTTTCATCATTGCTTCTACATTGATGGGTTGTTATTTTGTCCACTGTGAGAAAAAGGCTTTCACCCCATTTGTTTTACTTATTTATGTATTTACATTAATTTATTCACCAATATTTTCATGGATTGTTCTTATTTAAAGGATTATAATCCACTACTCAAGTTAATTTTGTGGTTCTCATTGTGTCAGACAGGGTCAGTGGGAGCCCCCATTCAGGCACCTGTTTGCTATTTTACTATTTACCTACTTAACCCTGCAAAAATTTTAAACATGTGCATGTGTCAAAGCTATGCGAGTATTTTAATGAGAAGTTTTTAGTTTTGAGGAAATCTAAATGATCGTTTTCTTCTTGGTGCTTTTGATTTTTACATTCTAAGAAACCTTTGCCTGTACCCAAATTAAAAGATCTTTTTTCTCCAGTATTTGTCTCTAAAACCTTCATAGCTTTTGTTTTTATATTTGAGTCAGTGATACATTTCACATTAATGTATGTGTTTAGTATGAAGCAGGGGTCTATGTCTGCTGTTTTCTCTAGAGACACCCAGATTTTCCAGCACCATTAGCTGAGACTATTACTTCTCCCATTGGATTATTCAACGCCTTTGCCAAAACTATCAAGTGGACATGTAAGTATACATCCATTACTGAGCTGTCTGATCTAGTAAATCAATCCAGTTGTTGATCGCTGTGCTTGTACAAGGTCAGACAATTAACCTGACAAACTCATCCTAAAAAAAGTGCTCTATACCTCACTGCTGATTATCACCATGGGTGCCTTCAAAGCGCTCCCCTTGGGAAGCTGTGCACCGACGCCAGCGCCTAGTCCACCCTTCAGAGCAATTTTGGAACTTGTTTTCTGGAATGGCCATCAGAGCTGTCATTATGCCCAAAATCTGACAATTAACTTTGCGAACTTGCCTCCATGCATTTACATTGGCAGCACTGTACAAACAACTCAGTAAAGTGTAATAACCTTGGCCAAGGGTATGACAACAGCTCTGAGGGCCATTCCAGAAAAGGAGTTCCAAAATTGCTTTGAAGGGTGGACTAGGTGCTGATGTCCGTACATAGCTTCCCAAGGGGAGTACTTTGAAGGTGGCTGTAGTGATATTTAGCAATGAGGTATGTAGCACTTCTTCTAGGATGAGTTCCCAAAATTAATTGTCCAACCTCATAAAATAACTATTTGATCACCATGGACTTTAGTTTATCTTGAAGTTATGTAGTATAACTCTTCCAACTTTGTACATCTTTTTCACTTTTGCTAGGATATTCTAGCCCCTTAACATTTCCATATGAATTCCAAAATCAGGTTTGCTGGGGTTTTGATGGGGCATACATGGAACGTATAGATTAACTTGAGGTAAAATTGGTATCTCCATGATATTTGGTCTTCTAAATAATTACCATGGTTATATTTCTAATTGTTTTTAGTAGCTAACTAAACTGATCACTGTACGTCCTTTGTTAAACTTGTCCCCTGTGGTTGACACCTAGAAAGTCAATTCATTTCCTTCATCCTTGGTTAACCTGCTGGCCATGTGCTCTGCACATGCATGACGCAGGGTTCAACCTGGGATGTCATAGGGTTCAGACATAGACATGGGGGCCCCCTGGCTGAATATCTCATCTGGACAACTACCTCCTGAGTTTTGAGGGTTAAGTGGTTGCCCCAAACTCTAATATAGACTGTGTGACACTGACAGTTGCTTAGATTCAGACTAAAAAGTATAACCTCAGACACTCACCTATGCTTTCTTCTTTCTCCATATGTCAGGTCCCCTCTGGACTGTCATTGCTTTTACTCACTCCCCAGTGTCTTTGCATAGTTTGTGTTTCATCTGGAACTCATGGTTCGTGTCAACAAGAGAGCATTAGTCCTACACAGGCATTCCTGGTCTCCCTGCTTTAATTCTGTTTGTGAATTGTGACCCTATAAAACACATAGCTGGGAAATGCAAATGAAAACATTACTCCAGTGTACCCAGGCATCTCTTCTGCAGAACCAAAGTGCCAGGAAAGAATGGAATGTCTACAGAATTTTAGGAGGATGGGTGACACGTAAACTTAAAAAATGCAAACCCAGTTACAATGTTTGTCCTGGGTCCAGCTACATTCAGTTTTCTTGGATGTACGTGGACTTTGAAACATGCCTCCCATGGACATATCTAGGAAGTAATCAGAAGTCAGTCCTTGTCACAGTGTAGGGCAGGGGTCAGCAGCATCAGGGACATGAGCAAGGCTAGTAGGAGGCTGACATTCCGGCCCCATCCCAGGCCTCGTGACTCAGAATTTCAGTTTGTAAAATATCACCAAGTACTTCATGCGTACATTAAGTGTCATAAGCGCTACTTTAGCCAGGTGAGATTTAAAAATCTAAGACATACAAGTCATGTTTTAAATATTACCGGTTCTTCACCCAGTGGGGGAGTCTTACTCAAAATAACCTGAAATGCAAAAAAGAGTATGCACAAGGATATTCCTGGATATGACGTTTACCATCAAAACAATGAAAACAATAAATCCAGTGTGAGTAGAGAAACGAGGCAGTCATTGGGATCTTACTTTTGAATATTGTGATGATAGAGGAAAATGTGTTATGTTGTGTTAAACAGTGAAGCAGGACATGGAAGAGAATGTGCAAGAACCTCTCAACCCCCAGAAATGAATAACAGTCACAGAAAAAAAAAAAATGGTGACTGGAGACATGCACTAGCAAACAAGGAGAATGCGTGTGCGGAGCCAGGAGTAAGCTGACGTTACTGGAGCGGAGACTGTAACATACAGCGCAGCAGGAAGGGGGCTGGGGAGACAGGGGCAGGCGAGTCCACGAGTCCACGGAGGGCCTTCACTTAACCTTAGAGCCTTACATTAACTGCAGGCCCTGAGGCCAGACAAGGTCATGGCTTCCCAGGGTCACACTCGATTGGTAAGATAAGGATTATCCCAAGAATTTCTAAACCCCACAGTAGGGCTCCTGTTATAACCAGGTGTGCACCTGACATTTGTGTGTACGCGTGCTTTGTTTCCCCAGTCGTTCAGCAGTTACTATTTGAATATCTAATCCAGGCATTTGACTTGGTTTAGGGACAGAGCAGTGAACAGGCAGGCAGCACCCTTCCTCTCAAGATGCCTTCAATTTTGGGGGGGAGCCAGTCATTCAAAAAATATATCCACACGTAAAATTATTTAATTGAATTCACAAGATGCAATGCGTAGGTGTAGTCAAGGTCAATGGCAGCCTGCAGTTAATTCTAAAGTCACCTCCCCCACACAACCATTAAACAACAATAAAAAGTATCCCCATAACCTGCCGCTGGGACCTCAAGGGAACCCCCGTGCATGTGAGATGGAGAGTTCTGTTGTTTGTAGTGCCATGGGGAGTACTGAGTAGTTTACTCCCCTAAAAAAACAAACGAAACAAGCAGAAACAAAAAATAAAAGTGTGGTTTTGTTTCATTTCATTGAACAAAGGCTCAGTTCAGGACTTAGCTAAAGGAGCTTGTAGCTGCCAGGCCAGACACCCTGCAGTTCCAATGTCGCCAAGAGGCTATGTGGACATCAGCTGAACTTTCTATGTCCTTCAACATGTCCATGCTGTTTTCCAAAAATCAGAGGCAAGGTTGGTGCAAAGAAAAGTCAATTTATTCAAAATGCCGGTGTGCAGGGAAGGCAGTGGACTCCTGTCTCAGAGGCTGCCTCTCGGGGGAGGCTCAGGGGCTTGATCTGCTTCCAGATAGTGTCATCTTGGACTTCAGCACTCAGTTGCCTGAGGACCAAGAAATAACTGGGTTAACAAAGAACATATAGCCTTAAGACAGGGAAGAAAGCAGAATCATTAAACAAAGAGAAAACAAACACTGCGGTGATTCAGACTGTCAACCAACAGGAGGATTAACAAAGTATACTAAGTGGATTAACAAAGCTGGAGCTAACGAAATTATTGATGCGTTGTTGAGTTTCACTCTTACCATGGTTCATGGGACCTGGATTCCGAAGACTCTGGAACATTTATGAGGGTCCAGGGCCCACTTTCCTAGAGACGTAGCACAATGCCACTTCTGCTCTTTCCTGCAATGGGGAAGGAGGAAGTTTGGAATATCCTGATATCACAGAGTCTGCATGGGACTCCTTTGCAGATTCCAAGTCTATCTGATGTTTCTGTCATCTCTTCTGATTACTGCCCCCTCCCCACCACCCAAGAAGAAGGATACGAGAAATTGGGGTGCAGTGGCCCTTCTCTGGGGTCCCACCACTGAACAGCTTTCATTTTGTCAACATCAGAACGTCCAGACCTGCAGAAAACGTTTATAAAAATTAATCTGAGCTGAAACTGAGGACGTGCCTGGAAGCAAGATCTCAACAGACAGAGGAAGAGGCTTCTTAGCATGGCACGTCACTGCAGCTTCTATGCATTTGGAGTCAGGGAGGGGCCGTAAGGAAGATCAGGTGAAGACAGAAAGCATGGCAGGCATTAGGTTATTAACCGGTTTTCTCTTGAAGATCATTTTGCTTGAAAAGAGGCTTTTCAAAGGTGCGTTACCAGGACGCACAGAAACCCCGGGCAGGGCAGGCTTGACCGCGATGCTCGAATGCGCCGGAATGATGATTTCCATCCTCTGACTGAGGCGTTCAAGTTTACCCCATGAGCGTAGACAGTCTTTTCTCCATTTACAAGATTTTTTCATGTTTTCCTGTGGCTTGCACTATCAACAACGAAGATGTTTTGTATGCCACATTGTGTAACATTTTGTAATAAATGTTTTATGCCATCAATGCCATCAGATTCTAATTTATCTGTACCTAAATTTAATAGATATCACTCAGTATGTTTTGAGTATTACCATTTAAGAAAAAAATTTAAATAAAAATAATGTAATTTATGTACAAAGCAGCTCAAAATGTTATTATTAAATTCATAAAATAGTCAAAACATCAACTTTTTATTTTTTGTGGCTTTTCGATGCATTTTGGGAAAGAAAAATGTGAAATCAGTTAACGTAGTGAAAGAGTTAAGGCAAAGGTACACCTTTCAGTGAAGAAATTGGAGGCCTGGGGCGTGGCTACCAGCGTGACCTGCCTAGTTAGGGATCTGTGGTCATATCCCCCAGTGAGGTGGCTGTCCCTGGACCCCTTTTTCTGCCCACAGCTTATATCTAATTTTCCCATCACAGCTCTGGGAATATACATAATCAAATGGGGTGAAAGATTTGGAGGGAATGGGAGGTTCCTGCTTATAATGGGTCGTTTCAAAAATGTTCCTTATCCCTCTCTTCCCTGTGAGTCTAGATTGGGCGTGTCCAAACTTGTGGCTTCCCCAGGCCACAGGGAAGAAGAATTGTCTTGGGTCACACATAAAATACACTCACACTAACGATGGCTGATGAGCTAAAAAAAAAAAAAAAAAAAAGAGAGAGATCGCAAAGAAATCTCATCACATTTTAAGAAAGTTGATGCATTTCTGTTGGGCCACATTCAACGCAGTCCTGGGCTGCATGCGGCCCACGGTCCTCGGGTTGGACATGCTTGGACTATTGATTCTGCAATTTGTAGAGTCTGTTCTGTCATTCCTTCTCTGGGTGATTCCTCGTCTCAGGAGACAGGTGTGAAACACACGACCTGCCTTCATAGTGAGGGGCAAGCAGGCTAACCGTTCTCAGGTGACATACTGAAAAGATGTTTCTGACACAGAGTGTCTGATGAATGCCAGGGAGCAAGCTAAAAACTTATTTTTTATTAATAAATAGTAAAGGCTCGGTATCATGCAAAAGAGCTAATGGTTCTTAAAATGACACCTAGTAATTAAAAGACTGTGATGATAGTGGAGAGAAGTAAAATAGAAAAGAAGGACAGAAAGACCGGTGAATGCGATAGGCAGCCAAGAAAATGTAGCAAATGTATGGGAATTTGCGATAATAGCGTAAATCTAGCATCTTAAAAAAATTACACATGAATAAATTATGCTGAGACCATATGGAAAGAGGGAAAAATTGCGTTCCTCTATTAAAACAACACACAAATATAAATTCTGGATGGGCTCAAATGTCAAAAAGCAACACCTTAAAACTTTCCAAAGAAACTATTAAAAACATATTTACAACAGGCAAAATGAGAGAAAACATGAAAAAGATGAGAAATTTGACTACATTAAAATTAAGGATGCCATAAAAGAGTAAGAACTATATAAGCTTACATACTAAAGGGATTATTTATAATGTTAATAACCAAGAAATTATTTATATCAAGCATAAATAGTGAACAATAAAAGAAAAACAAATGACCCAATTGAAAAATGAGCCAAGGCTAGTTCACGAAAAACTAAAGCCAAATCACCCACCCACATATTAAAGAGATAGATGTCCTCAGTGATATTCATAGAAGCCAAACTAAAATTATAACGAGAAACCATTTCGTGCAGGCATTGGCAAAAGCTCTGCCGATGCCTGGCCATGCATGCCCTTCAGTGAGTATGTGGGAAACGTTCAAACCTTGTCAGCCACCGTCAACTGGTACGGCTCACTGAGAAAACAATTTGATGATACCTAGTAAATTTGGAGGTACATTCTGTTGGGGGGAAATTTTTCTCTACTGTTTTAACTTCTTCTGGATATTCTAATCATCCAACTGGCATGAGACAGAATAACAGGGAAAAAGCAAATTAAATTTAATAATGTACGAGGGCTGTCCAGAAAGCATCCAGCCAGGTAAAATGAAAAATACAGGCATTGATGGCTGGTTTTTTGTTTGTTTGTTTGTTCTTTTCTGGACAGTCTTTGTATATACTTATATCTCCTGGTGTACACAAGAGAGTCCCAAGAGCCTTAGTCCCTAATGGGCTCAAGCCACCACCTTAAATAGCAGCTTCAGCAGAAGACAAAAGGAAGCGGCTGGGGGAGGGGAGAACCAGCGAAGGCAGGGGACAAGGCAAAGCCCAGCAGAGACATGGAGGGGTGGCAAATCTGGTTCCCTTCAACTTACACGATAGCTGAGGAAGTATACATTTAGGTCTTTACCCTAAAGCACCTATACATTCAAGTCTTTACCCTAAAGCACCTGTCGCCTAAGAGTTTGAGGCGGCGTGACCAAGAATGTCGTGCCAGCCTCCTTTGTATTGTAACAGAAGAGTAACTATGCAACCTGAAAGTCTGCCAACGAAAGACGAGTAAACAAAAACAGCATTTAGCCACATTATGGAAAAGATGCTTCCATTAAAACCGATGAGTCAAAAAAACAAACAAAACAAAACAAAACAAACAAACAAAAAAATCTGTGAACGAAAAAAAACCCAACGAGCAAGAATCACACGAATTAAAATGAATAAATGTCAGCCACACACCGGACGGGAGAAAGTAAGCGACACGATCAGGTGTTCCGTAGGAGGCTAGTTTTGTCAACTTAAAAAATAGGCAGAAGTAGCAGCGTACGAGTATACTGATTATGAGCCTGTACCTGTGTAGTTGATGGGGAGTGAAATATGCCCTTTTTGAGATATTGGTTATTGTAAACTGATTATTTTTAAGGAGCAAGGACTTTCAGAAGAGCATTTAATTCCTCCACCCCTACGCCTTAACTGCCTGAAGGAATTCAGACAGAAAAACCCGCTTAAAGAATGAGAGCTGTCTGTCACCTTGGACAATAGGGCCTAAGGTGACACTCAGGGCGGGCCCTGCAAAGTCTGTTCGTTGGGCTCCCCTCTGGGTCTCACAGTCTCTGGGTGGCCCCTGCAGGAGCTTGGAGCTTGTTAACCTGATGTTTGCTCCTTCTCATTACCTGTGAATCACCTTGCACCTTTTCGAAGTCCTAGCCACGACCCCCACAACCCCTTCTCCCCGGCCCAGGACAGCATAGAGGCCTCCAATGCCGGATTTGTCCTATGGCCCCAAATTCTTAAGGAACCCCGATGTGCGCCCGTGTGAAAAATGTACTGATCTGTCCCTTGTCAATTTCGAGGACTCAGACTGGTAGAAGGAAAATTACTTCTTCTCGTGCTGTGTAATCGAGTTCCCAAAACTCCTCTGACAGGGCTACACACCCCTTCAGAATCTGAGGTTTCTGTTATTCCTAGTTCCCCACAGTCAGGTCTATTAGGATCGGGTCCACCAGAGAGAGTTTTCCAGAGGGGCGCAGGGCAGGGGGCCGGGGGAGGGGAGGGAGACTGGTCGGGAGGCTGCGGGCCTGAGGTGCTGGGGACTCCGCCTTGCTTTATTTCCCTTCAAGCACAAAGCAGTCTGATGCAAATATTTAAAAAGTACTAACACATGTCAAATCTGGATAGTGAATAAACTGACATCTTTATTTTCACAAGAGTTTAGGAGCACGCACTAATCATTGTTCATTTCCTTGTGTATTGGAAATATTCCACATTTAAACATGTTTGTTCTTTTCTTTTTTTGCTCTTGAAGGATATACCGTGTTTTGTGGTGTGAAACGCACTCTCCTGTAGAGTGCACACCCACGTTTTTGGCCCAAACTTTCGGGAGAAAAAAAAACCTTTTCTTTTAATTTTTTAATTCAAATCTTTATTTCTTTATATTTAGGTACTTATTTTTTGTATTATAAAGGAATTTTAGCATTTATACTTTTACATATGATAGTACAAGAAATTTTATGTAACAAATAATTACAAAACAGAAGAACAGATGCAAGGTACAATTGTGTATACAATTTTTTATATAAAAAACAATTATTGTATTCCAGCATGTTATTTTGTGTGCGTTATTGATTTCTACAGTTACACTTTTAACTCATAAGCATAAATAAAAGAACTAAAAACATTTATATAGATAGGAATTAATGCTACCTACATATAATGCACATCCTTGTTTTTCCCTCACAGGTTTGGGCAAAAAAGTGCACGTGATACGTGGGAAAATATGCCCAGACCTCAGTGCCCTGTCTAATGCATTCTGTCCTGGGAAGCTCACTTTACTACATCTAACGGAGGGTGCCCGTGTGTATGTTTAAAATACACTTATTGAAAACCTTCTTTGTGCTGAACACAGCTCAAAGTGCTGTACATTGAAAATGGTACCTGTCCACATGTAATTCCATAGAGAATACCAGAGCTGTCCGGAAAAATTCCAGCCACAAATGCCTCTATTTTTCATATTACATGGCTGGATACTTTCCCAACAGCCCTCGTATATACACGTATACAATTAAATAAAATATGACTCCTAAACGATGATGGAGCTGTGCTCAATTGTCTATGGCATCATGGATGAGATGGCGATGTCTCTATCAAAATTAAATCTAAATACTACAACAGCCTTTAAAATACATAGTCAAAACTTCATACAGAATCCATCATGTCCGTTTTTATATTCCTAAAGCACTTGCCCACTATGCCATAGTTTTTTTGGAAGTAAATACCACACTCTACACATCAGTTTCTTCATCCAAAAATGAAGATTAGAATAGTGTTTCCTGATAGAGGTGTTCTGAGGATGAAATCAAATCAGGCATCAAACGTGCTTTAGATAGCAGTCAGCATGTTGCTAAGTGAGTGGGCGATCCATCGCAGGTAGCTGCACCCATCCGTCTGCATTACACACGTCTGAAGGGCAGAGAGTGAGTCACACTTTTTCCGTATTCCCCATCCTTACCCCGGAGCCCACAGGAGTAGTGAAAAAGTGAATGAATGAATGAATGAGTGATTCACGGTGGACTGTACACAAAACAAGCCGTTTAAAACCAGTCTGGCTACACAGTTCTGTGTCTTGACCTACTGTTGACATTTTAGTTTAGTGCGACAGTTCCTCTTTCATTAATCAGCTCTCACAGTCGAAATGGCTCTGACCTCAGGGACTGCTGTGGGGGAGAATGCTAACAGACCTTTCAGTAGCTGCTGTTTCCTTGTTGCCCATTGATGGATCAAGAGCTAATTCCCAAACTATTTTCAAGCCAACCTGGTAAGTACATAATAGTTACTCAAGCGACACTAAGCCATTTGGCATTTTTTCAAGAGAGGGAAAAGGCACTTTCAGGAAAGACTGGCAGTGTGAATTGGGCAGCTCATAATTGTGCAGATAATGACAGGGGACCTAGGGACTGGTTCTTCTGAATCAGCTTGGTTTGGTAGTTTGCTCATTCTTTCTGCTGTTCTCTTTGCAGATCTGAATGGCAGTCCAACCAGACAGAACTCAGTGTAACCCCAGACAAGAAGGGGTGGGGTGATGAGGCTCCATAGATAATAAAGTAAACGTCATCAGTGACAGGCGCTGGCCGAGCCTTATTTTCTGAATCCATTTTCCCTGCAATTTGTAAAGGAGAAGTGCTGAGAAACGAAACTCTTACTTTCTGTTAGTAATGGCTTTCAAAGATGACTCTGTCCTTTAAAATCCATCCCTCTGGTCGGTGGCAAATGTGCACCTCCCTTAGGCACCTGAGGAAGCTGGTGGTTTTGTTCTCATGTTGTGAGAACAGACCCCTGGTGTTGAAAGTATAGCCGTCTTCCCTTCAAAGGGGCCTTTACAGAACTTGTTTCAAAACACAGTAAACGCCTGAATTGTGCTGTTTATGGGTCACACTGCACTGGTTCAGCTGGTGAAGGTAACCATTAAAAGGGTGCTTGTCCACAGTGCCCACTGCATGGAGACTCACAGAATCAAAATGAGAGGTGACATCATTTGGCCCCGACTCAAAAAAATGGGGACGGGCACAGAGAGCTCTGGAGTAGGCTGTGTAAGGACTCCAGGAGGGGGTCACATGCCATGTTTTCTCCTGTCACATGGTACAAGCTCACAGGCACATATGACAAGCCTGCGTACATGGTGACTGACTGCGTGAGGCTCTCAAGCCGGACCAGCCTGGTAACAGTCACCACCATATTGTTGGACAGCTGCCCGACCACGGCCAAGGTTATTACATCCAGATTTTAGTTTTTGTTCTCACTGTGTTTATACATAGTTCAGGATGGATCTCAAAAGGATAAGGACTCTTTAAAAACTTACCTCAATAGTACAGGCACTCCTCACTTAACGACCGTGCCCCGTGCCTATGGCCAGGTTGTTAAGTGAGTTGGTCGATAAGCGAGGAGCTTCAAGGTGGTGTGTGCTGGTGGTGCCTTTGCCTATGTATTTTTCAATAGACATCATGCAATACCACACTTACAAGTGAAAAATGTAGTCCTGTGTGACTGTGTGATTGATAAAAGGGGTTCCCAAGAATCACACAGACTGAGAAAGGGGGTTCCCTGCACTAGAGAACTGGCCCAGGGTCTGAGGGATCACTACACAAGTAGGTCGTTAAGTGAGGAGTGGTTGTATTATTAAAACTAAATGAAATGGCAATATTTCATCCATCACCTCAAACATAGCTAGTCAGCGTTAAAATATTCGCCATTGTCTAATACTTTTCTACACGTGTGTTTGAATCAGGCCCTCAGGAATGCCCGCTCTGTCTGGACTGGTTAGTGCGTCTACACCCCGTCTCTCACTCTCTGAGCTACTTCTTCGGGGCTCTTCGCCTCCCTGGGGATGGTCCTAACTGTCGCTCTCAATCAGAGGCACGCTCCCCACCGGCCACCAACATAGTGACGGTTGTCAGACATCTGTGGTATGAAGGATAAAGGACTCCGAAAACTGCCCCTGCACCGCTCTAACTTGCGTTCGGAATGTAGCTCTTTCCACAAGGATCGCCCTCGTGGCTTTTCCTTCCGCTTTCCTGGAACCTCTCCTCCACTCTTTCTCTCTGCTCTCCGGGCCGAAGGCCTACGGGCAGCCCTTCCCGGGTGCCCACCGGCCTGCTCCACGCCCCTGTGAGTCCTGCAGCCTCTCAGACTCACCGAACAAACCACTGTGAACACCGTGGGCGGCTTGAAGGAAGTGACCATTTGTGACACATTGCCCTTTCTCCAGCTGCTAACACTCTGTCCCCCATGAAGCACACGCTCAATGGCTGGCTGACCAGGCGTCTCATTGTAAACAAGGGTCCTATTGCATTTCAAACGAGACCTAGGTCGGCCCCCTGACACCTTGAACTCGGCCCAGTGAGGCTGGGCTGACCAGACGGACTGTTTGAAACAGGTTCCATTTAAAGTGGGACGTCTGGTCAGTCTATCCATTAATGTTGATTATTGTTGATTAAAATCATAATGCATCTCAGTCCTTGAGGACAGATCTCAGAATTCAGGAGAAAAGGTAACAGACGTGGGTCACAGAGGTCAGCATTGTTTCTCACACGGAGATTCCAGTTTTCACCACCGAAGCATCGCCCGTCTGGTCAGCCACGTGCTCTCGTTTAAGAATCCGAAAGATTCCCTGAGGATCTGTGTGCACACAGCAGTTTTCTAGTGCTTTCTAACCCATCCCAACTGTACCTTTTGCAAAGAGAAGAGTGCTATAGAAACCTGAGCGCCAGGTGTTCCCAAGGTGAGTGTCAGCACAGGAGTCATGTTACCAACTCTAACATGGCCCTTTGTCCCTGTCACTTCCCTTAGCGAGGGACCGGTGCTGCAGACACAGTGGCAGAGCACATTTTGAAGGGACAGGGCGACAGTCTGCGTGCGTATCTCCCTGACTCCATCTGGCTCCAAGTTCCTGTCCCAGCTAGAGTCAGATCCACATAAAAGCTCCACGTGGTTCTTATTTTGACTTTCTCACCTGCACAGCGGAGATAGGCACTCGTATCCCAATTAATAGTTAGATCCCTGGAAAACCTGGGCTTTGAGGCACAGTTTTATTTCTCGTCAGCTGGCCTGAGGGGTAAAATTAGGTAGGTTAACACTGCGATGACAAACCCAGGTCGTGGTGCAGGCTGCGGCCCACGCAGAGCCCAGAATTAGGAGCTTGAGCTGCTCAGAGAGGCCGGTAGGGAATGAATTGGGATTCACCGGAGGAGTAGCTGAGGGGCTTGAACAAAAAGATGCGGAAAAAGCCGGTATTTAGTGGTAAGAGGGTCATTGAAAAAGGGATGACCTGAAAACCCCTTCAGGTGCTAATGGAGGTGTGAGCCATTTGTCGATGTTTGTTTGTTTTTCTTTCTGTTTTCCCTTATAAATACCTGTTTTGTCTCTTGTTCCTGAGTTTTAGAATTAAATTTTAGCCTATAATGCAGAAACCGTCATAGTCATATTGAATGTATATTAACTCATCACCTACCAATTTCTCAAACACTGTTTATAATACAGAATACAAAATGAATGGAATTAGATTCTCGATGACTCGATCTAGTTGTAGAATAGATAGGTTGATTAATGTATTTGCCTCATTTATGTTATAATGGGATGCACAATGTTTTCAGAATTCGAATACTATTTTAAAACCTCTAGAAAATAAATAATGTATCACTGGTGTCAGTCCCCAGAAGGTTAAAGCCAAGCCCACTGCAAAGGGTTAAAGCCAGGCCCGCCGCCCAGGCTTGACCTTGGTATAATCAGTCCCTGTCTGGGGTTGAGGAATCCCTGGGGCTGACAGTTACTGCGCATGTACCGCCTCATGTAACCATGAAAACCTAAACAACTGCTACTGGGCAGATGCGGCACGACGCCGCTTTTGTGTGAATACGTATATGTAGTCCCAGGTGCGCAGTAAAGGAGCCTGCTTGCTGGTGTGTTTATGGTCCCCCATGTCGGCTCCGCGTGTGTTTTTTCAACTGGGTGTACCACCACCGAAACCCTGCCCTGTCTGGAAACCTTGGCAATGACAACTGGTCATTTTTAAAAAATCAGTCTAAATCAATTCTTCAGAGAAATGATTGTGGCAGATACTGTCAGGGCATGTCCTGTGTCTTTTGCTTACATTGAAGGTCAAGGCCAAGGTTCCTACAACACAGTGTTTCCTGTATTTCTCTGCCTGAGATGCCTGGTCCCCTCAGGATAGGACAAAAATGCCACAGGACTAATGTCCCCAGGAAGAGGCATCAACAAGTGACAGATGGGAAGTTGAGGCTATACCACTGCTTCCTTGCCCCGCCGAGGGACCATTCTGTAATGAGTCCTACACCATCAGACTTGCCACATCTGATTGGCTGTCCCCTTCCCCATGTCTCTCCTTCCCCTCCCCCACTACACACTCTGAAGTCACCTCCAGATAACCTGAGCATCCACATCCTGGGTCAAGGCCTGATTTGGAGAAAACTCAAACATGTATGTTCCTATACTGGTGTTATCGAGTCCCATCAGAACTGGTAGCTCCCGAGGTTCAACGTGCTTCTCTGGCTTCATTCATTCACACAAAAACATCGCAATTTTGCCACCTCGGCATTAGATTCTGTATCACGACTTACTCAATGACCTTTCCAAGTCAGTTTAAAAGGACTTTGATTTAGCCTCCACTGTGGTAGAGTTATGCAGAAGTCACATTTATAAGGGGGGAACAGTACACGTCTTCTAATACATGTTGAAAATTACATTATTAAATGTTTGCTGTGTCTCATCTAAAATGATGTTACACACCAAGCTTTGCCAACATGTATGAAAAAAATGCATATGTCTGCAGTGGCTGGCCCATGCCACAATTGTTGAGAATTGTTAGGGGGTAGTTGGTGGGATTGTGGATCAGACGCTTCCCTAGGGGTGTGTGAGAATTCCGCACTTCTTGTTGGATGATTTTGTTCAGACCAAAAGTGTCTTCTTTGAGTTACAAGCTCACACCTAGCATGGACCCCATCTCACACCCTTTCAAATCAGTATGCAGCACCATGGCACCACAAGGGACAGATAAATAGGAAGACAAGAGCAGCGAGTGGCATTTACTTTATGTCCATGGAATTTCCTTAAGGATACATAAAATGCAGAAAGAGAATACAGATGTTTGGGGTTCATAATCCAAGGACAAGAGTTTTCTGCTGTCCTCTAGCAAAAGTCCTCTTACTGTTTTGAAGGTAGTGTTTGTTTTTGAAAAGGTATTGGTCCTCAGAATGCACGGCAGAACCCAGAGCTCATGAAAGTCCACTTTTCAAAGGAGAAGACTCACCTGTTCTGTTTTCCTAGAAAGAATTCCAAATTTCCTGTAAGTGATGGAAATTATTTCTCAGGTATTTAATTGGTATTACTGATTTGCGAATCACATGTTCATTAGCAACAAGTGTAGTCTATCTAACTCGTGAGAGATTCTGTGGCTCTATTCCTGGAGCCACATGGTGTTTGTGTGTTTGTGAGAGAGTGCAAGAGAGAGAGAGAGAAGGATAGAGAGAGACAGAGACAGAGAGACAGAGACAGAGAGACCCGCTGCAATGACCAGCGCATTCGCTGAAGTCAGTGTGTGCATATCTGCAGAGATATGAGTAGGCAGAGTATGAAATTGTGTAGATCATGAACATCGCTGGTTGATTAGATGGAACTGAAACACATTTTCTCTTTCATATTGAAAGAGGCTTACCATTAAAAAACTAATCTTTTCTGAGAGAAAGTTCATTAGCACCATGATTATTCATTCGGCTTTTGCGACGCCATTGCTGTGTGATCACCACAACACCCCTTCCCGTGCTCCTGGGGACCAGCAGGAGACATTCGAAGTGGCTGCTGATGTGCAGGGGCTGGGGAGGTGGGGGTGTGGTGGAGAGGGGTGCTGTTCTCACTGCAGTTCATCCCAGAAGTGCAGTGACCTCCTGCTCACACGTCCAAAGCCTCTGGTCCAATGGCAGGAGCTTTAAACCCCAGATTAAACCCAATCGAGTTATATAACCTGAAGGCTAAATCTTTGCCTCAGGTCTGAGCTTCTCTTTGGATTCGACATAACCTTTCTCCAGGGCGGTATTTTTATTATGAACCAAGATGTGAAGTGGTTTAATCTTGGGAGCTGCAGACACTGTGGGACCACGTTTGACATCTCATTTGACTGATGAGCTCAGTAAACAAAGGCATGAACAAGATAAGACTGAACTATAAATCTTTAAAACTAGTCTCTCCTCCCTGGTGCAGAGTGGTCCCACGGCGCACCACTAAATCTAAATCTCTGTAACGGAATTAAAATGGCAACACAATTGAATTGCAGGACGTCATTAACAAAGACAACTGTTACGATTCCTTTAATTTGCTAAAGATTCTCTTGAATGTAGGAATTGATGAACTCCACGTAGGGAGCTACATTATCATCAAGGTGAAAATGCACGATTATTCACCACTATGTACCGCACAGCATAGACAGTGTAGCCAGGGCTGTAAATTGCAAGCAATGGCAACCCGCTTGGGTGACTGCAGCAGAGTATGAATGCAATACAAGAATTCCAGCTGATCCACAGAACTGTCCAGTGAATGAACTTCAAAAGCTGGGCAGGGCAACACATGTTGGTGATGCTTAGGGCTGCCACTGACATCACTCCATGTGAAGACAGAGCTTTCACTCAACCCTGGCCTTCCCAGCTTGCATTGCATGCCCATCTAGAGCCACCCTAGATGTGTGATGGGACTGCCACCAAGGTGTCTCCAGCCACCAAAATGGGTTCTCTGCTGCCTCTGCCTCTTCAGTTTAAAAGCTGGCAGGTACATGATGGGAGCAGCTGCATCTGCCTGGCTAAAGGAATGAAAGCAGTGTTTGAAAAGGTATGTGCGCTCCCATGTTCAGAGCAGTGCTACTTGCAACAGCCAGGACGCGGAAACAACCTAAGTGTCCATCAGTGGATGAATGGATAAAGAGTGGTACACACACACACACACACACACACACGCACACACGCACACACGCACAAATGCACACACACACGCACATGCACACACACATGCACACATGCACACACACGCATGCACACGCACACA